>JAGDQM010000114.1:0-12505 GCA_017580835.1 Termitomyces bulborhizus
GCTTCGACGGTGAATGTGTTTTTAATAATGAATGAAAAGTCGTTTAATAGTATCCGTTTATTGTCTCCAAGTGTATGCGAATTGATTGATGCGATCACAAAGATGGATCAGGTACTCTTTGCTGGCACAGTAGTCACGTTTCTTTCTTATTTTAACATTTTGTTGAGCTGCAGTACTCTGACTAGCAGCCACAGAAAGTCCAGTACAGAAGTTTTCGAGTCCAGCAACCCAGGAGTGTCCGTAATATAGCAACCAACCAGGAAGAAAGAGAAGGTGCATTTGGACCAAGAATACTCTTGGTCAGAGACCCACTCAGACATGGTCAGACGATAGGACCCTGAACAGAACGCAATAGTTCTCAATGACCCAGACAAACAGAGTCTGACACTAGATCCAGACAATATAGACAAAACAAGCTTTTGATACTCCAGACAGACGGAACCTGACACCAGACTCAGATGATTCAACGATTCCATGTAGTCAAAACAACAAGAGCGACTCAGAAATAAACAAAACCAGAACTGGGGGAAACTGTTTTTATTTATATTTGCTAGTCAAATTTATACTCTTTCCAAGTCCCCCTCAAATACCACAGATTGCGGACCATTTTAAACAATAACCTCATTGTCATTCCCTGCCAAAACTTGGTTCTCCCCATTGACACAGCCCGTGCATGGTCTTCACAGTCTGGAAGTCTTGTCTATAATAGAAGATTTTGATTTGGTTGGCGGCAACCGACTCCTTGCAGATTGTTTCATTGAGTTCCTTCAGCCGATACATTGTATCCTTCAGCCTTTGGTGGATGATATAAGGTCCTGACCATCGCAACGTGAATTTGTGGCCTTTCTGCCCTTCCAACCATGTTTTGTGAACCAATACCCAAGTTCCCTCCACAAATTCTCCTTTTGACAAGTATTGCTTAAACTTCTCATTGAACGCTTCAACCGCCCTTCTTTGAGCCTCTTTTTGTTTCTCCAAGGCCACCACCAATCTCTCATCTCTTTGGACCAGCTGTTTTATCCTCGTAGCAATCAAATCTTCTGTCGTCACCACTTTGTCCCACTTCAGTGCTTCCCACATTATGTCTGATAAGTCGAACACAAAGTAAGGATGCCTCCCATACAGCAAATAATATGGTGTGTATCCCGTCATCCGTGAAGTAGTTGTTCTCATAGCCAACAGCCCAGCATATACAAAGAGCAGCTATTTGTTCATGTCTTTCCTATATGCTTTCAAAATCGAGTCGTATAATATCCTATGTCCTCTTTCTGCAATCCTGTTTCCCTCTGGATGATATGAAGAAGACATGATTACCGAGATCCTGTACTGCTGATAGATGAATTCTGCAGCCCCAAGGAATTCCTTCCCTCCATCTGTGATAAATATTGGAATGTGCCCAAACCTGCAAATGATATCTTCGTACATAAATTTTCCCCATGCAATTGAGTCAGCCTTCCTTGAAGCCCTTCCCTCTGGCCAACTCATCAACAGCTCCATCCCCTGCAACAGATACTTCATCCCCATAACCATCTCCCATGTGTACAGTATCCAGGCAAAAATATCTGAGGATCACTGCACTCCAAGTCGGCAAATATGCTACCTTGGGCCTCGTTTTTGACCTAAGTTAGCAAATGTTGCAGGAACGCACAAAGTATGCAACATTGTCGTAGAGGTTTGGCCAATAATACCTTTCGCTCAAAGTTTTATAAGTCGTGTCCCGCCCCCTTGACCCACGTCGTTATGTGTCTCTGCTAATAACTCTTTTCTCCTCTTCTCATTTTCTATGACCAATCTTGGCTGCCTCCCTTTCACCAGAATTGTCCATATCCTTTCCTCATAAAGGAAGAATTGCCTTGTGGATTTAATAAAGGTATTCCTCTCTTTTTCCGTGTTGCACCATGTCAGAATAGTCATGTTCTGCAGGTACTCATGGATCTCCCTCCACATTTCTTGTGAGTCCTAATCCTTTACTCCAAACTTGTGCACTGCACATTGTACCTTCTGCAATTCTTCATCCTTGACCCTCTCCGTCCGCCATGACATTATCTCCATTGTGACCTCTTCATTCCTGAGCAACACCTCAACATCTTTAACTTCTCTAACCTTCTGCCTCAACCCTCCTCTGTTCACACATTCTGCCATAATCAACTCCTTTGTCTCCCACTGTAGTCCATGCCAATACATGTCCAGGATCTCTTTGTCATCCTCCAGTAAGGTGAGACCCATATACAATATAAATATTGTTGATGTACTTGTTTGATAGGTTGCATAAGGCATTTGAGGCATCCCTCTTCAATGCATTGCAAGCACCTTCATCGACCTCCCATTCATTGTTATTGTTGTCCAGTTGTTCAATGCCTATGTGGACGACCTGTTTATGAATTTTGATATCCCATTCCTCCTGCAACTGCTTCCCACCAGCCTATCAAGGAGTTCCTCTGCATCCAATCCTTCTGAGTCTTCTGGAGCTGCCTCTCTCCTCGACAGTCCGTCTGGCACTTGATGCGATTGCGCTGGCACATGGCAAATGGAAAAATCAAATAGCAAGATGGATATAACCCACCAAGTCATAGGTGCATTTGGTAAGTCTAAATTTTTTATCATTTCTATCAAAAACTTTGCATCCATGTCAAATCTGAAGTGCACTCCCCATATCCTATGCCTCAACGCCTTTACCGCCCAAAATAGTCCATATAATTTGCATTTCAGTTGCGAATACCTTGATTCCACGTTGTTGAATGTGCAAGACCCAAACATCACTGGCCTCTTTTCCTTCCCTTGATACTGTAGCAAAATCCACCCAGCCCCCAACTTACACAAATCTACTGCCACAATGACCAATCCATCCAAGTTTCCCTCCACATTTTCACTTGACTTTGAGAACCCCCTTGCTTTGTCATAATCAACCACCATCAAAACAGGTGCAGTTATAATCAATTTCTTCAATTCTTCCATTGACTTTTCTTCCTCCCTCCCAAAGACAAATTCTTTATTTGGGCCCCTCATCAACATTGTCAAAGGCTTGGCGATCTTCAAAAAGTTTCTTATCCACTTCTGTCCAACGCCCGCTATCCCTAGAAACGACCGTACATCTAACACGTTCTCCGGTCTTGGCCATTTTTTGATCCTCAATACCAATCCCTGTTCCAGATGCCATCCGTTTTCCGATACCACCGTCCCTACTATGTTCAGCTTCAGTGTAGCTAGTACCAACTTCTTCCCCAATGCTGTGATCCCTGCCTCTATGAAATAAGCAAAGAACCTGTCCAGTGTCATGGCATATTTGTAAATTGCCTTGCAAATTCCCACACTGACTTCCACTTCCTCATACCACTCCGGTCCCATTATCCCGACATCATCCACAAATCCATTCCTAGGCGGCAATGCGTCCTTCTCTTTGTGAATAATGTGGTCAATGCACTTCTGAAATTCTAGCATGGAATTTGTAGCACCTGCAGCAAGGTTGTTTCTCTCCTCGCTCCCAACATACATCCAAAAGTTGTTAGAGGTCTCAATTCCGTTGACAGCCTACACCTATCATATCCTGCAAGACCACCCTCCCAATGAATCCCTCTGTGAAGTCATCAACCCTCAGGGGTAATGCCGCATCCCTAACCGTCACTTTATTCAGTTCTTGCACATCTTGGACAATCCTAATTCCATTCTTCTTTGCCACTGGAAATATTCTAGACCAGTATGACGCCGTCAAAGCTTCAAACTTCCCCGCCCTCTCTTGTTCCAGTAAAACCTCTCTCCCTGCCCCTCAATTGCCTTCGGGATCCTAATTGGCTGCTAGACCCACAAAAGATGCTCGATGACTAGAATCTTGTAATTGTCAAAATACTTTGGTGAGAACGTTCCCCTTTCCACATCCTCAAATGCCAAAGCTTCTTCTCATGTTGCCACCACATATGCCATCAAGTCTCTTTCTTGTTCTGTCAGAAACCCCGCTAGAATCCTCTTTCACCCTTTCCCTGGTTAACTTCTTAGTAAATTCAAAATCCTGTAGTAGCAGCGGATTAGCGGCAAAGGTCTCTGCTCTGGCAAAACAATTAGCTGAAACACTTGTCCCTCTGGGTCTGGCATATAACTTGGTACAGGCTGGACCTTCCGCTCCACAGGCTTATATCGCAATTTCTATTGTACTAGATTTGTTGTCATGACTGTTTTTCCCTCCCTCTCCCTCACTTCAAACACTCACCTCATCCATGGTGTATCCTGTGGTTTTCCATGCCTCACCGCTGCCTCTGACACCCTCCTCAGTATCCCATCGTACCCTTCTAGCAGATCTCTATCATCTTCCCCCTCACTCATCTCATATTCTCCCACCAAGATGTACAGGCTCTCTCCGAGGCGAGAAATAGATGCAGGCTGACTTTCAGGCCTCGGTCCTACATCCTCCTCTAGTTTTCTGCCTTGCTATTAGACTCATCCTCTACTATTGGCTGGCGCCAACACTTTGCCCCTTCTTTTTTGAAGGCCAACAATTCCTTATTTCTATCAGCCCCTGGCCTAGTCAGCGGAACCGAAATCATCACTTGGTCTTCTCTAAATCCGTTCTGCCATACCCTCATCTGCATCCCCCCTCCCTGTCATATTGAATTCCCACTGTGTACCATTGAAGCCATAGTTGACCAAGAATCACATTTCCCAACACCTCATCATCTCTTGATCCATTGACAAAAAAATGATCATCAAATGCATGACCTCCAATGACAATTGGAATGTCTCTAACGCAACCCTTCAATTGCACTGGATTCCCATGAATCCCCTTCAAGGACCACCTTGTTCCATCCAAGTCCAAGGACAACCTTGTTTCCTCATATAGGAATCCCGGGCACAGGTTTAGCTCCGACCCCGTGTCGACTATAAACGTCATCTTCACTCCTCTAAATGTCCCTTCAAATTTTCCTGTTACCATCGCAAACAGCGGCACTGGATGTCAATGAATTTTCACTGGTGATGCATACCTGACTTCTAATGCATCCTTTGATATCACCCCTTTGTTGTATTCCACTTTCATCACTGACTCTACCATTCCCTCCTCCTCTTTGTCGCCTGCTCCCTTCATTTGTAATATCATGCAGCCACATGGACATACTTCCTTGTCCAAACTCACTACCTTGCTTGCCATAACTGGTTTTTCCACATAATCCCATCAAGTTCTAGTAAGACTAGCCATCCTTTCCTGAAACTCTGGTGGACTTCCCAAGAATTGCCCAACCGACATCATGATCATTGTCTGGTCAAGCAACTTAGCCTCCAGCACATCCAAGTCCACCTTTTTTTCCTGTGTAGAAGTCATGAAATAATATGTACCGCTAGTCTTTCCTTTTCCCGCTCCTGTCTCATCCCGTCTCTTCTCCACCCCTTCTTTTGTGTTCTGGATTGGAGGTTTTGGATGGTGAGGCACCCTCAACTCATGCAGCCCAGACGCAGTTGTGCTCCTTCTCAATGATTCCTGATCTCCCTCTCCTTCCTTCAGCAGTACTTTGATTGTCAGCGGCTTCTTCTTCAGATCATAGTGTACATCCTCCTTTTACATTCTTTCAACCAGCATAGCCTCCAGCCTCCATGTTAGCGTAGCTTCTACCACCGATACCCCTAGCACCCCGGCCCTGCAGTACATTCTGTCCGTCCAATTGTAGCCCAACCATACTTGTGGTCACCATATGAGGCAGTATTTCCCTCTGGTTTCCTAACATACTCTTTGCCCAAATAAGTCTTGCCACCCCTCCTATTTTGTTAGTCGTAGGCAGCAATTCTGTTCTATCTGCTAACATCAATCTCCCCCTTCCATCATAATTAAGTTCTCTCCAATTAACTTGTTTGTCTCCTGGCAATAATTATACCTCTGTTGATGCTTGCCTGTCGCCCCACACATCCTGCACCTTCCTCCTCCTATCTGCACCATCCCTCCTGATGCATTGTTCTTCCCTTTTACCACCTCCGCCATTGCTATTTGCAACTGCTCCATCCCTCTTGTCAATTCCTTTATTTGGCTATCCACATTCTCCTTCGACGATACTACCTTAACTGTGGGTTCTTGAATGAAGTCACTGCCTTCCTCAATTTCTTTTTCCCTTTTCTCCTCCTCCTCCTTTCACTTGCCTCCTCTGATTCACTAGACAATACATTGGATTCCTCCTCCAACTCTGACAATTCCGCATCTATGTCTATAGCATCGAACTCCTTTCTTAACCACCCCAATACAAGTCCAATAGGCAGTGGGTTAGTCACTACCTGATTGCTGTTGGTATCCGCTTTCTTATTTTCCTCCGTAGTTGCTCTGGGATTCCCTTGTAAAAACATAAGTTCAAGTCCATTTCTAGTATCTGCCATGGTTTGACAATGAGAGGGGCCAATAAACACATGAAATTCCTGTAGTATTTGTCCACATCCCAGACCAATTCAATAACCCCTTGTGCCCCATGCCTCTCTGTCCATGCTCTTAATTGCCCTGTGCTTGTTTTCAGAGGTAGGTCATTCAATCCATACAGCTCTATTAGTAATAACCTTGCTAATATCCAGTTGTTCCCCTGCAGTGCCAGTGCATGTTCTATCATGTATCTGACCTTTTTCAAACAATATTGAGATATATATCCCGGAAGATAGTCATGAGCAATCCTAGCTTGGTCTGCATGCTGTTCTAATGAATCCAAAAAGTCCTGAACTCTTTCTCCATCAAAATACGGTGTGTGCTTGTCATTTGGAATTGGCATTGGCACACCACCATGCTCACACTGCTCCCTGCCAACGATGTGCTCATCGAGTCCATCATTCCCTCACCTTCTCCTTCACTCCCTAAAGATCTTCTCCTACTCGAAATTCCTCCACCCAACATTTGGCCTTGATTCAATTATCATGTGCATTTTTGTTATGTCAAAGTGTGTATCCACCACCCCTGTCTCGGTCACCAGTCTGTGGAAGTGGGGTCTGCCTTCCTGATAATTCGAATAAAGGTGTTAATGCTTCAACGGTGAATGTGTTTTTAATAATGAATGAAAAGTCGTTTAATAGTATCCGTTTATTGTCTCCAAGTGTATGCAAATTGATTGATGCAATCACAAAGACGGATCAGGTACTCTTTGCTGGCACAGTAGTCACATTTCTTTCTTATGTTAACATTTTGTCCTGACTAGCAGCCACAGAAAGTCCAGTACGGAAGTTTTTGAGTTTGGTGACTCAGGAGTGTCCGTAATGTAGCAACCAACCAGAAAGAAAAAGAAGGTGCGTCTAAGAATACTCTTAGTCAGAGACCCACTCAGATATGGTCAGACAATAGGACCCTGAACAGAATGCAATAGTTCTCGATAACCTAGACAAACAGAGTCTGACACCAGATCCAGACAATACAGACAAAACAAGCTTTCAATACTCCAGACAGATAGATGACACTAGACTCAGACGATTTAATGATTCCATGTAGTCAAAATGACAAGAGCGACTCAGAAATAAACAAAACCAGAACTGGAGGAAACTGTTTTTATTCATATTTGCTAGTCAAATTTATACTCTTTCCAAGTCCCCCTCAAATTACCAATCTCCTGCCAATTCTGAAACCGTCTGCTAGTCTGTTTCATAATAAGGTTTTCTATCTTCATCATTCTCTTGTCATCCTTTGTTTCTTGTCATCATCCCCTCTCCTTTTTGTACTGTCCCTGTCTTCCATTTCTTTCCCCATTCTTCCCTTGCCCAACTCCCTTCTCTTTTTGATTCCTCTCCTTTGTACCCTTATACCTGACAATTTTTCCCCATTCTTCTTCTGTCATCAATTCCCTCTTGCCTTCTGTTGATCAAACCATTCCCTTCTACTTAATCTAATTTCTTCTTGTTCTATGAGTCTTCCTGCTGTCCCTACCACACTGGGGCCCAAAGAAAATTCCCTATTGGTATAGCTGGGTAGTGCTATATATGCAACACCTGCACTTCATTGGTATGAGTTATGTCTAGACACTGTCTAGGAGGGGGGTAATAGGGAAAGGAACCGGTATGAGGGCATGACCCTTCCAGGGTTTGGTTGATGTTCAATGTAAGGTTGGTTGACGATTGACTAGAACTGTCTAGACCTGTGGCTGACAATGTCCAATGGGATAACCTGAATGAAATAAGGCCTGTCACCAAATAAATCCAACTGATGAATTATTGTTGTATGATGACAGACAAGTGAGACAATTGCAATACAAGTTTACAATACTGTTGATACTGTCAAAGTATGAGTATGAAGGCAGTTGATACTGTTGAAGTATGGGTATAAAGTGAAATAGCAATATTGTTGAAGTGTGGATTGGAAACAGTAATTTCAAGCTATGCATCTAATGTTTGAGTTCATCATGACGTGCTGCTGTGCTAACAAAAGATCTCAAATAAGACGGAATTGCAGGAGGAAAGGCAAAAAGTAGAGGTCGCAAGGGAAATATGCCTTGAGAAGGTCCGTCAGCAAGATTCAACTGTGTGGGAATCCACTTTATGCTGACCCAGATGGAATGTGCTTGGAATGTTGAAACCACCTGACATAGGATGTAGTTTTGATGTGTGTTGCGAGACTTTCCTGCTGAGATTGCCTCCACCACTCCAGAGTTATCATGGACTACCACATGACAATTAGACAGATTTGCCGTAACCATGCAATGCACTGCTAGATCCACAGCAACCATTTCTGCCCATCCAATATCTCTGCTATCAGAGCGCTACCCATTGCGCAACCTCCAAGCTAGCCACCAACCATCCCACACCATACCTATTCCCCAACTGGTCGAGGCGCCGACGTATAGTTCGATGGGTAAAGGGTCTGGGGGTCTAGAGATAGCCATTCCACACCAAGGGCTTAACAAATGTTGGAACCACCAACACACATCCTCTCTTACTGATTTCCCTGGTCGGTGTCTCACAAACTGACTATGATTTGTGGAGAAACCAGATCTGAAGGCATATAGAGATGGTAAATGTGTGCAACCAGCAGGAATAATTAAGCAGATGTGATTGAGTGTGCTGATAAGAGACTCTGTCTCTCGTGCTGTGAAGCTGTTGTTATCGAGCCAAGTTCTATCTTTGCTAGATACTTCTCCTTCTTCTTATCAGGTAGCAATACTGTTTTTGTGTTTAAACACCAATGAAACCTAATGAAGATGCAAAAGGGAGATGTTTTTCAGCTGCCCATGGCCAGCCATGGTCCAGATAATAGAAGTGTCATATCTGTAGCAGTAGGGAGACTGCTGTTTGTTGGATAATGGAAGAAGATAAAATCATCAACCCACTTCAAAACAGCTTCAATACCATGGCTGAGATAAATTCGTACAATCACTCTGCCAAGTGGCCAAATATCCCAGGAGCTGCTGATGCCCCAAAGTTGAGACAAAAATCAAAGTGGATGAGCCCATTAATCAAAATTGCCAGGAGGGGCCAGTCCTCTGGCCAAGTGGGAATATTATGGAAGGCTAAATCAACATCAAAAAGTACAACCTGAGTTCTTTCGGGTGCATCAGCCACCATCAACTAGCAGGCTGCAAAGGTGCTCCAATTGCATTTGAACTGTGATGCATCTATAAGAGAGTTGATGGATGGAATGCCCTGATTATCGCATGGGTAGGAAAGATCTAATGTTGCACAAAGTTTTCCCCCCATGCTAGTGATTACGTTTAGTGGTGCAGTGCACACGGGCCTGAATAGGTCCAGTGCCATAGCAGGAGAGAACCCTGGCAAGACGCAACCCAAGAGAATTTCTCGTTTATATTTTTGAATAACAAAATTATGAGCTTCTGTCAAACAATAATGATTTGGTGGAGTGAATAAACCAGTCAAAGTGTTCATAATGAACCCAGACCCATGTCAAAACCCCTGCAGAGGCCTATTGGAACCTACAAAGTCACTCAACACCCCTGCCTGAGCCAGTTCTATCTCCCACACATCTGGCTTCAAGGGGGTGCTCAGTGGGAAGATGTCCTCAAGCCGTACAGGTCTGTGCCCCATGGCAGATGCACCGCAGAGGGAGCAAACATAGGCATGACTGCATCCCCCACCTTGGCTGCAACCAGAAGAACCATTAAAGGCATAACACACTGACTGTCCAGCTGGAGTCTGCCAGGATTTTCCATTACGTCGGAGGTACAGGGCACTACATCAACAGAATGAGAGCTTGTGATCCATCGCTCTGCAAACAATGCAGTAGATGCGCTTTACTGATGATGCAGATGTCAAAGGCCATCCTGAGTCCTGTCGCTTGGGGACAAAGGAGGTCACTTGACTCTTTGGCAGAAAGGACTCTATGGATGCAATATGGTTGTCAAGGAGTGCTACTCTGGAAGCATGCTGCAGGTTCAGGCACTCCTGCCAAATGTGTGAATGGAAAGTGTCCATGCAAAAACGATGCAACTCAGTCAGGAACAATGCTCTCAAGTGGCGATCATAGTCCAAAACCACATCAAACTGCACCCACGCATTGGGCAAAGCCTTGAGGGCCTTAAAATGTCCCAGGTAGGAATCCACAATGGCTTGTGCAACTCTCCCACCTGAGGCCAAATCAGCTTCCGCCCATAAGTGCTTGCACATCGCATCGACCAGGTTGTCGGAGGCTGCACACAAATCATCAAAGGTCAACTTTCCCTCCTTTGATGTGTCAAAACAAGCATTAGACAAATGCAGCATCCCATTGGAGATGACAAAGGCACTCTCTAGGGCTGGAGGTTTGCGGGCAGCCTTTCGACAAGCATTGTCTGTCAACAGGTCTAAGGGTATGTATTCCAGCATCCCTCCCTCCAAACTTTACAGACTTTCTATGGGAAGACCTTGTCTGCAGCTGATAACTGACAGCCAACCGTTGATGGAAGCCCATGCAAGGAATGCAGCACGTAGACTCCATGCCGTGACCCAACTCCCCTGAGACTCCAATGCCCAACATCCAGACTCTCCCCTAAAAGCACACCCAGAGGAACAGATAGACCCTGCCTAGGCTCAGGGGAGGAAGGAATTGTGGATGGAACTGCCCCGAGTCAACGAAGCAAAAAAGGCGCCACTAAGGGAACATGCTGCAAGGATAGCACCACCAAGGAAACCTGCTGAAGGTCAAAACTATGATCCTGAATCAACTGCAAATGCTCCTGCAAGTCTCAGAGAAGATGTCAGCTGCTGGCTACCATGGAGCAGTGGGCTCAAATAAAGGACATGAAAAAATGCCACCCCAAGTTCGATGGCATAGTGGGCTAGACAACCCAATGAACGTCAAAGTAACCCAGGTCCAAACAGCACAATGGGCACTAGTCAGGCACAATAGGCCCCATAAGGCACAATGGGCCTGATAACATGAGAAGGAGACACAATAGCCTGACAACATGAAAAGGCACAATGGCCCAAGTATGGAGGGAAATATGTGAAAGGGTAAGTAAGGCACAATGGGCAACATAAGGCACAATGGCCCAACAACATGCTATGGCCCAACATATAGAGGAAAACAACCTCAAGTGACTTTGATTGGATTGTAGACTCAGGAGCCACTTGCCACATGACTCCACATCAAAATTGGGTCCACAATTATACCCCACATCACACTCCAGTCAGGTTAGCTGATAATAGTATTATTTATTCAGCTGGAATTGGAACAGTCATATTCCATCCAGTTGTGAATGGGAAGAAGGTCAGGCCATTGGAGTTTCACAGAGTCTTGCAATGTCTCTTTACTGCAAAATAATCTCTTGTCCTATATATACTTAACCAGAAACAAAGGCTATATAACATTCATATTGATCAAAAAGTCATGCATTTCTGGTTGAATGGAAAAGAGTTATTCAGTGCTACAATTAACCCTAATAATTCTGCTTATTTGAATGGTTGTACAGCACTTGTTTTAGAGTCTGCTCATTATTCCAGTACTCTACCACTTGATTTGAACCTGTGGCATTGCAGATTTGCTCATCATAACTATGCTGATGTCAAAAGGATGGTCAATAACAAGTTGGTGACTGGTTTGAACTTGAATTCATCTGCAAAGCCTGATCCCATCTGTGAACCTTGTTTAGCTGGCAAAATGCATTCCAATTCTTTTCCTTCCTCTAATAGCCATGCATCAAAACCATTAGAATTGATCCATATTGATATACATGGTCCTCTTCTAGTTGCAGCAATTGGAGGATACCATTATTGGATCACATTCATTAATGACTGCACCAGCTTTAAAGCTGCTATGGCTTTAAAGCTGCTATGTCTCTTAAGAAGAAAAGTGATGGATTCAATGCCTTCAAGACATTCAAAGCCTATGCTGAGAATGCTTTAAATGCCAAGATCAAGGCTTTATAAGATGACAAGGGTGGAGAGTACATGTCAAAGGAGTTCATTTCATTCACTGATGCCTGTGGAATTATCAGAAGGCATACAACTAGGGATAGACCACAGCAGAATGGTGTTGCTGAGAGAGCAAACAGAACTGTTGAAGACATGCAAAGCGCAAGGGACTGAATAGTCACTGAAGTCCAAAGTCAGAAACTGAGTTATATTGAATATGAGTGAAATACAC
>JAGDQM010000116.1:0-12394 GCA_017580835.1 Termitomyces bulborhizus
AACCTCTTTTGCATTTTGTGCTCACCCTGCCCCCTCTTATTTTTCATTCACAATAAATTACATTTCATCTTTCCATTCACACCATATCACATTCACATTGTATCAACTGGAAAACAATTGAGATGCTGCTCCCACCTGTTGTGTTGCCATTGTGATGCCATTGATGCTATTGATGCCAGTTGTTGACACATGTCAGAAGAAATTTCCTTATACTGGGGGGGCACATCATAGCAACCATGTCCATAATTACCCGCTCTGACACCCCTTGGATTGAGGTCTATGCAAGAGAAATGACCCTCACACATTCCTGGATGCATCATGTCACTCTTATCACATTGCATTGTCTTCAAAAGACATTGTTTTCTAGCCCTTTCACATGTATATAGTTTAGTTATGCTTTTTGTAGCACTAAGTAAGTTTCTAGTCCTCAGTATCAAGAAAGAAACTGAGGGGCCAGGGATGTAAACACACACTGCATAGGTAGTCGGTGGCTGAGGGAACTGTATAGTATGATCAGGCTTGATCATACCAGAGAGGTAAAATAGGAAAATAAAATAAAGTAATAAGGACAAAGAAATAAATCATTTAGTAACTGGGAGGCAGTACACTGCCGCCACAGCAAGAGTCTATTCTAACACTCCCCCAGACTTGAGCTGGGGCATTAAACTGAGTAGTTTGACAAGACAGGAGTGAGCAATGCAACTGAGAGGCTTTGTAAACAAGTCGGCAGGATTCTGGGTTGAGGAAATGTGACTGACGTCAATGTTGCCCTGCTTGACATGCTCATGGATGTAGTGATAGCAAATGTCAATGTGCTTAGCACAGGCATGTCCTTTAGTGTAGAGAGCTAGCAAGAGAGCAGACAAATTGTCAACACAGACAATGGCTGGCAAGGTCTGCAGAAGGTCAATGTTGAGGAGCCAATTGAACATCCACATGGCTTGTTGAGTGCAAGTCAGGCCATGTATTTGGCCTCTGTTGTAGATAGCGCAATGGTAGGCTGGTACTTTGAGCTCCACAAGACCACTCCCCCTGCCATTGTGAAGACATAACCTCCAATAGATTGCTGAGTATCTAGGTCTCCACCAAAATCTGCATCTACATATGTATTCAATGGGCTTAATGTCAGCTCCCCATCAATAGACAATGTGGTAATCCAGAGTCTCATTCACATAATGCATCATATGGGCTAAAGTTTTCCAGTGAGCAGGTCTGGGGTTGTTCTGGAACTGTACAAGGAGTCCAACAGCAAACAACAGATCTAGTTGGGTGGCAGCCCATAAACAAACCAAAAGTCTCACAGAAGGGTTTGTACAGCATGTATTTTTGATCTTCATCAGTTTGCAAGAATTGAGATTTGGGTAGGACAATACCAGCAGGTAGAGGGGTGTTCTTGGGATTCAAATCCTGGAACCCAAATCACTCAAGCATGCACTCCAAGTATGCACATTGGGACAGGTGGATATCTCTGGTATGGGAGTCACTTATCAAAACATACACCAATATGTAATTGAGTTCCTCCATATCCTTAATCTTGAATTTTGATCCTAAGTCTCTTTTTGCTGCTTCAGACCCTTCCAAAGTTGAGGAAGCCCCCAGAACATCATCATTATAGTTGTCCGTGATGGTGTGCTCACCTGTAACCTGCTTATATCTGACTCTGACACAGCTGTCAGGGCATGATGTGAGATACCCAAGTTCATCATATGCCCAGTTAAGGTTATACTACCAGTTGTGGCTGCCCTGCATGAGTCCATAAAGGATTTTCCTGAGGTGCAAGACCTTGCCCTCCCCCCCTCAAAAACCTGGTGGTGGCTTCATATAGACAGTGTGTTCAAGTTTGCTATTCAGGTAAGCAGACACAAAATCCACTTGCCAAACATGCATGTCTGATACTGCTACAATTGCCACTGTCATCTTCATGGACTCCAGATGTACCACAGATGCATAAGTCTCATTGAAATCCTTGCCCTGAACCTGGGTGTATCCCTTCATGACCAGACAGGTCTTCCATTTCACAATCTCTCCCTCTGCATTATACTTGTTAGCATACACCCACATACAGTCAACCACTTTCTTCCCAACAGGTACGTCCATGGATTCAATCATCTCCCATACTTTCTTCTCCTCTATGACCTTAAGTTCTATGTCCATTGCAGGAACTCATAGTCCAGGTTGTCTCATAGCCTCCCAGTAGCTTTGTGGTGGGGCTTCTGAGTCTCTAGCTTTGGTCAGTTGCAGTTAGTAGGGCCTCAGGTGCCCCCTCTCCTTCTGCCCACTCCTCCCCTGTATCTGTGGCTGCAGACTGCATAGCTAGCAATTTGCAGGCATCAATCATAGCACATGTTGGCTGAGTTGCTCTGATAGACTGTCAGAGGACTGGGGTTATTATGGGCATAGATGAGTGCTGGTCTGCTGTCCCTGCATCAGGGCTTAGCAGGCTGTACAGGGGGCCATCAGAAGAGTGGATTCAAGGTGCAATCTGCTGTCTGAGAGGAGGTATTGCAGGTGCTGCAGGGTTTGTGGCAACTGGGGTAGAGGATTTGAGGTTGTCTTCATCAGGGAGAGTTAAAGTGCAATGGCCTAGTCCCTTCTCAAAAATAACATTTTGGCTGGTGACAATCAGATAGTTTGTGCAGTCATATGATAATGATGATGATTGCTCCTATACTCACTGGGGCTGCATCCTATGTTGGGTTCTACTAGTATCTAAGGCTCTACATATTGTCACCATTGTACTGTAGTCTCTATTCTGCAGGCTTTTGTATGCACATCAGCCATTGTGTGTGCCTGGACTTGGGCTATTGACCGTATTACGTCCCCTTTGACAATTGTACTGTAGGTTGGTACATTAGTAAAGAAAGAAAAATGGTCATCACAATTCTTGCTCATCTCCTCCCTCCTCTCCTGCCCTGTCTGTCTGGGTTTGGCACTTTCATGCACTCAGCCACCATCAAGTCTCCATATGTCTTCTTGAATCAACCTATGCTGTTGATAAACTGAAACAATGCCTTCACTGACTCTGGGTTACCCAGGAGCTTGCTCAAGGCCTCTTCTCCTAGGTCCACTGCTTCAGCTAGCATGCAGTGCTCCCTCTCCAGTGCACTGCAGTGGAGTAGGTAGTGTTTGACTGTCTCATCTGCTTGGTGACATGCCATGCAGGTTGGTGTGTCTTTTTTGTAGAAGCAATGTAGGTACTGGTTTAGTGGACAGTGTCCCATGCACAGTTGCACCAATATAGATGCCTGACATCTTGGAATGTTCTCCAGTGTCTGGATAATGCCCCCCATGTGTGGTGTCCTGGGGTTGCAGGCTCTCAGTCTGTTGAACCTTAGTGATGCTCACAACCTCTCCTCTGCTTCTGTTTTCCATTGTTTCTTGTGCATGGCTAGTACTGCTGCTCACAACGTCTGTAGCAATTTCCTCAGGAATGGCACTCCTCGCAGTTCTGTGTCTCTGCCTTCTGCAGCATGCTTTACCTCTTTGTCTACCCTCTTGTTTCCTGGTATCCCTGCATGTCCTAGTGTCTAGTATATCTTGATGTTCGAGCCCTAGTCTATCTCCTTGACTCTACAGATCCCTTCCAGCACCTTCTCCACTATGTACCTTACCATGCCCCTTCCCAGAGCCCCGATCACCTTCATCTCCGCCTAGTTATCTGTCCCTACAGTGACCGTCCTCACCTGCCTCCGACCTCTCAGCTCTCTCCTCAGTAGCTCAAATCTGAGGATTTGCTCTATACACTCACCTTTAAAAACTATATGCCTTATCTCAGTCTCTAAGTGCTTCCTCATTACCTTTGCCTTCTCTATCCCTTAGTATAGCACTGCCACTGCCCTCACACCTCCCTTGTATCCCAACCCATTCATGTAGATCCTAATATCTGCTTTGTTGTTGTGTTCCCATTCTAGTGCCTCCTCCTCTGACTTGCTCATCACCATGTCTACTGGGCACACCCAGTCCAGAGGGTGCTGGACAGTGTTTATGGTTTCTATGTCCTGCAGTAGTTTGCCCTAGGCCCTAATCATGTAATGCAGTGGCATCCTGTGTCTCCTTACAAATGTTGCAGCCCTGTTAACAAGTGTGCAGAGTGGGTGTATGTCCAGCAATGTCATTGCCTTTGCCACGGCCATCACACATACTCTCTTGACCCTCATGTCTATTAGAACTAGGCCTGCATGGGCATTCAGTAGGTCATTTGGTGTTGTCCTCAGTGCACCTGTGATCTATAATGTGCTTGTCCTCTACACCCTTCCAAGCTTCTCCATAAAGCCTCTTGTCCCAGCCACCACTCTGCCATCAACTTCCACATCTGATGCACACTACACATCTGCTGCATATAGCATGTTTGGTGCCACTACTGCCTCAAAAAGCCTCTGTACCAGCTTCTCTTGCACACTCCCGTTGACCTTCACTAGCCTGTATGTTTGTGTTGCTACTGCTATCCCTTTTCCATGTGCATATGCTGCATGTTCCCTAAAGCACAACTCCTGGTCAAGTATGACTCCCAAAAACTTGTGTGCTGGTTCTATCTTGATGTTGACACTATTGATTGTCACCCTTAGTCTTGTAGCTAGCTTTGCTCTGCTTGCTTCCCCTCTGCTCCTCTCTTTTCTCCTTGTGAAATCTACCCCAGTAAACTTCTTTATCTCATATAGTGAGTGGTGCGTTCTTGCTCACTTGCCCAGTCCTTCCTTCCTCATCATCTCTTCCACCTTCCTTGCTGCCTCCTCCATGTCCTTCCTCTCTGCTACCACATACACATTGTCTGCAAAGGACCCAGATAGCTCCCATTCCCTCTCAATTATGCCTTCAACCTGGCCTGCATTATAAAAATTATAGCACAGTCCTGATGTATTGCAGCCTTGGTCCAACTTGCTGTTCACAGGTATCTGCAGCAAGCAGTAGTCATCAAATGCAATGACTGTCTTCCTCCCTTCCAACTTCTGCTCAAACTACCCCACCACCTCCTCTAGCACTCCACTCATCCTCATATCCTTTGCAAGCATTCTTGGCACTGTGTTCAGAAATGCCCCTTTCATGAAAACCGCCACCATCTCTCTTCCTCTCTGCCATGCATTCTTTATAAACCCTTTGAGGATATGTAGTGAGTCTGTTGTTGATCTGCCTGGCCTCCCCCTAAATTGGTACTTCAGGAGTAGGTTTGTTTTCTCTACATGAAAGGCCAGCTTTGCTTTGACACACAATGACAAAACCTTTGCCACCATATCAAGCAATGCTATTGGCTGGTACATATTTAGATTGCTGTAGTTATCTTTCCTGGGTTTCCTGAGTACCACCATCTTAAACAACTTCCATCTCTCTGAGTAAATCCTGTATGTGAAGGTTGCCTAGAAAATGAGTCCTAAGTATAGGACTAGGGTGTACCTATTTTTCTTCAGGACAACATTTGGGATCCTGCTGAGTCTTAGTGCTTTGTACAGCTTGAGCTTGTCCACTGCCATGTAAATCTCTTTGTCAGTGATGGGAGTCCATCTGAAGGCCGGTTCCCTTGGTGTGCCATGCTCTTCAACTCTGGTGGGCCCTGGGTCCTCATAAAAGGTCTTGTGAAACAACTCTGCTTTTTCCTGGTTGTCCTTGGCCTCTTTCTCCACTCTGTCTACCACCATTCTCAGTATTAGTGTCCTCCCCCTTCCTCTGTCTGCTGGTGCTGCTGTCACAAAGGTCTTTGCATCCCAGATCAACTTGGTGTCCACACTCCCCAACCATTCCTCCTAGTATTTCCTTTTTGCATCTCTTATTGCTTGACCATATGTGTTTCTTGCCTGTTAGAATGCTTTGTGTGCCTGGTGGCCCTTTATCTCAGCCACCCTGTGTGACTCCCTTCCCAGCGCTTGTGTCCTCATCCTTAGCTCCATTAACTCCTTTGACCACTACCTTTTCATGCTCATTGTTTCCCTCCTCACTGGTACCATCTTTTCTACTGCTCTCTCCAATGCCTCCATCACCTTGCCCAACCTTCCCTCAACCTCCTCCCTCCTCCCTATGTGCAGTCACATAAGTGGTAGCCATGGCTTGAGTACCCTAGCATTATATACTTAATTAGCCTTGGATTGAGTTTGGACTTGATAAGTTCTGTTGAGATCCTTGCATACTCAATGCAACCAAAAGGCTATAAGTGACTAACATCCTACCTTTTGCCCAACCACTTCTCTTCCAGGATGATATTGGGGTGGCACATTGATAGCAGTTGGTTTCTGGTGTAGATTCAACCACCCCATTTTGTGAGTGTGTGCATGGGACCATAGGCTTGAGGGTGATGCCAGTGTCTCTACAATATCCAAACCATAGATGGTTGACCCACTCCCAACCATCATTGACCTGGATGCTTTTTAGTTTGTTACTAGTCTGACATTCAGCTTCAGTGACGTAGGTCTTCAGTGCCACCAGGGTCATATTGCTAGCTTTATTTACAAGGTACTTGCTCTGCAAGTGAGACAACCCTGCATTGATGAACATCATCAGGTACAATGCACCTCCCAATGATGCCACAGTTGCAGGTCCCCATAGGTCAATGTAGACCTTCTTGCCAGCAGTCTATGTCTTTAGACATGTCATTATATGGTCATGTAGTCTGCTTTCCATAGATACGATCTTTGCATAAGCCAAATGCATTGACCAACCCTTTTATATGAAGTCTATCTACCAACTGTTTTGATTCCAGTTTTCTGATTGACTGAATACCAGCATGGCTAAATCTCCAGTGCCATACATCAAGTAAAACTGGTTTGTCCAGGGATAATGCAACCAATACCCTGGTAAATGTTGTCTGTTAATCCAGGCTTCCATAGAGGGTATGAGAAGCAATGTTTGGCATAGGGTTACCAGTAATGGGTGTGGAGAGCTCTAGATGGTACATCCTGTGCTTCTTTTCTCTGGTCATGAAGGTATGTCCAGCTGAGTCTATGAAGCTAGCTTTACCACTCACAAAGGTCACCAAAAAACCTAAATTGTCAAATTTTCCAATCAAGACCAGGTTTGTGGCAAGGTCAGACCTGTGTAGGGCAGTTTTGAAGATTAATTTTGAGGTATGTGCATTTACAGTGGTGACCCTTTTTACGGTCCCCTCTCCTAGGATGTTTAAGACATCGCCTTGATTTGCTGAAACCCCTTGTTGTGGACTTGTGTACACTTTATATTCCTCAAAATTGGATTGTTTTATGAAGCAATAATCCATTGCCCTCAAGTTAGCATAAGTAGGAACTTCCTCATTTACTGTGGAGAGTACAGATGTGCTAGCTGAGATTTTAACATTTGACAGATATAATTCTAGAGGATCCATGCATGTGTCATATGCTGTAGCTGGAGCAAACTGTATGTCCACTGTTAAGGCATATATAGTCTGAGGAGAATTTACTATAGTAGATGCTAAGTTGGCAGTAGGAGTCAGTTTTTAGGAGTCATCTGATTTTATGTGGGAGGGTTTTGTATAGCATTCTTTCAATGGCCAAAGTTTAGCAGGAACTGGCCTTCCTTCCCTCTGCCTTGTTAATAGCAATTCTTGATGGTATGTCCAGTGCATTCACAGTTTAGATTTGTGCACACTGGCTTCTTCTGTTGCTGTGGTGCTTTGGCAAGTAACATAGTAGAGGTGGCGTCTGTGTTTGCTGCCAATTGTTTGACACATTCCCAATGAATGCTCAATCCTATAATCAACTCAACTGAGGTTTTTGTCAATTGTAGTGAAGCAATGATGTAGTCTTATGACAAAGGCAGTGACAAAATTATAATAGCATGGAACTAGTTGTCTTTGATGTCAGCTCCTTTTTCCACTGCAAAGTTCTACTTTAAGCAGAGGTTGGTGATATGCTCATGAAAATCCATCCTGTCCAAGTACTTTGTGACTCTCAGTGTGTTCTCAGCCAAGTTTGCTCCTAAGTCCAAAATGGTTCCATAAGCCTCCTTAGATGTCTCCCAAACCTTTGCTGCAGTGTCTGTTATTCTGATTCCAAGACCTACAGGGTTCTTGGTGTTATAACACTATTAACGCAAGAGTCCATGTGTTTTAGGCCTGCCACTCTTGGTGGGATGGGGATTTATCCTACTATTCAGTTGCTGATGGAGTGGGTACCATCATTTTTGAGTTTGATTGCTCAATTTTTAAATAACCCTTGGCACCTCTTAGCCTTGCTGTAAGAAGTACCCAGTCTCTGAACATACTATAGTTTGTTCCATCAAATAGAAATTCATCTGGGAATGTGAGTGGGTTGCTATTCCCTCCAATTATAGTTGTGGCAGTCATGTTTTATCAGTAAACATAGCGAATGTGGTGTTAATGGACATGTTGTAAAGTGAGCATTTTTTAGGGTCTATAATCTGTAGCACTAAGTAAATTTCTAGTCCTCAGTATCAAGAAAGAAACTCTGTTCCACCTGTAGCACTAAGTTTCTAGTTCTCAGTATTAAGAAAGAAACTGAGGGGCTGGGGATATAAACACATGCTACATAGGTAGTCAGTGGCTCAGGGAACTGTATAGTACAATTGGGCTTGATTGTACCAGAGAAGTAAAATAAGAAAATAAAATAAAGTAATAAGGAAAAAGAAATAAACCATTTGGTAACTAGAAGGTGGTATGCCACTGCCATAGCAAGAGTCTATTCTATCACTTTTCCTATTACTTGTCCTGCTTCCTTCTCACTACTTATATAGAGCTTGTCAGGTTAGCATCACATATGTCCTGCTTCCTTCTCACCACTCATGTAGAGCTTGTCAGTCCTGCAGACTATGGCTTCTCTTTCTTCTGCAAGACACTCTTGAGCATTATGGCATGTCTGCTTAGACATACTTGTTTACCTAATGGCCAATTTGCCCTAGCAGGCATCATTGCAACTGCAAATACTGGGTTACTTACATCAGTAATGCCTCTGATATTATCCCTATCTCCTCTCATACTATTGTCAACACTCCTAGCCTGTTCATTTACAATGTCTGATCAGGAGCAACCCATCCCCACAGTCTATTGCATGGTACAACTGCTAGACTCAGGTACACAAGGCAACAAAGCAGCTTTGGCTGGTAGATAACCATGTTTCAGGCACTGGCAGTGCTAGCTAATCAAGCACAAGGCCTTTTATCTTCCCTGATAGCAGTTTATAAGCAAGCAAATCCCTCCAACTCATTGTTCCCAGCCTTTATGTCAAGCAATCAGTTTTCTGTTGGTAAGTTGCTACCTGCTGTTTCCTGCTATTGAGACAAGTCTGCTGCTAGATATTGTCTGTCATGAATTCTACTCCATTGACCTCTGTAAGCTGGATCTAACCTCAAAGTTCAGATGCACAGACATGGAATGGACAGAAGCTACCAGATCTTGGATCACTAGCATCAAAGACTATTCAGCATTGTATGCTCTTCTAATACCCCTCTTAACATACTTTTCAGTATTGCAGGTATTTGTAGCCTCCTCCAGTGATGTACATGTAACATTCATTATTGGGCATGGTGCTATAAGCTATATCTTGTATCTTGTAATGCTTAACTAGAAGTATGAGTGACTAGCTATGCTCTAGTATCATATTCATTTCCACCTTAGCTGCTAACAGGAGATGCTGGCAGGATCATATACAGGCTGGGCAAAACCTGATGATCTTCTTATCACAGAGTTCTGCCCTAGGCAATGCACATGTGCTGACAGCTCATAAATCTGCTGGGAAGCAAGATTGAGAAGTTAGTACTAAAACTTGTTTTACTTACAATAAGGGCACATGTACCACATCTTCCTGCCTTGATGGACACATTCACAAGTGTCAGAAGTGTGGCAACAAAGACTATCCTAAGGAGTGCAAAAAGTCTTGAGGATGTGTAAGGGCTCATTTGCAGTCCTCCACACAGGTTCTTCATCCAGTCCTAGCTCTTTCTATTGGACATCCATTCCTGATTTCACCTCAGATCTCTCTAACTCTCATCTTTTCCCCTCTAGTCCACAACTACTACCACATTCTAACACTGATCCTTGCTATAACTCTCCCTCATCTCTCTCTCTGCCTCAAGCCCTCACATCATCACCTCTTGCACTTAATGCATAGCATTACTATCTCTATGATTACCCTGATCCTAGATTTGTAGCCACTATTCTCAATATAATTCAGTTTGGTGCAAATATTGGTTTTACAGGTGAAGAGAATTCTCAAACATGTAGGAACCTGAAGTCAGCAGTCAAGAATCACAAGTTCATTATGGATTCTATACATTCTCTAGGAACAGTCCCATACAATTGGCCCTTTCACTTCTCTACCTTTTCCTAACTTTTGCTGTTCATCACTGGACTCAGTAACCTACAAAAGGAAGTCAGGAAAGCTCCACCTGATCAACCACCTCTTATAGCTAGACAAGACTTTGATGAATGATAGCATCCCAGATGATAAAGGATATATCACATATAATATATTCTCATGGGCTTTATAGGATCTACATCAACTTGGTTAAGGTATACTGATGACATTAAAGATGCTTTTGGTCATATCCCCATGCAAGCTGGAGATTGGCATCTTCTTGTTTTTAATTGGGGCTCAAGGATATATTACCTCATTGTGCTAGCATTTGGACATAAGTCAGCACCCTATACTTTAACCTCTTTGCTGAAGCTCTGCACTAGATAATCCAGCACCATATACTAGTGTTGCTTTGCTACTATCTTAATGGCTTCCTTCTTTTATTTCATTGCTCTACTTCCCTCTCACTGCCTAATGTTGTCATATCATGGGTCTCAGGTCTTAGGAAGGAGCTTGGCCTCTCATTCCAGGATTTCAAAACAGTCTGGCTGACCACATTGCTTGAGTTTCTAGGAATAGAACTTGATTCTCAGGCAATGGAGGCATGCCTCCCTACTAACAAGCTCATATATCTGCAAGAATTTTTGAAGGCTTGGTCTGCTCAAAAAAAGTGTTTCCTCTACTAGCTGCAGGAACCAATAGGCTTTTTTGCAGTTTACCTCTCAGGTCATTCCTCCTTCACAGTCATTCCTTTGCCAGCTTTTTAACTTCTCTTGCTTATTCAGATCAGAGTTTGTAGCATACTATATTCCAAATTCCACAGCTTCTGATATCTGTTGGCAGTGTATGTTAATGATGTCCAGAGTTGCCTAGCTGCTGTGCAGGAACAAAAATCCTATAGAGGCAAATCAGCAGCTAATAGGTAAGGTCAACTTGGGATGGTATATGTGTGAGCAGTCCTGTTCAAGTTCCTAAAAACTCAGATGAAAGGTGGTAAGTGGTGTTGAGGTGAAAGGAGATAACAATGCTAGCTGAAGTTACTAGAGTTGTCACTAGATGCTAGAAAACACCAGAAAATGCTAAAAACACTAAAGGTCACTACAACAAGGCAACCACAATGAGCTTAGTTGTTGTAGATAACAATAACAAAAAGACTAGAAAGACAAGACTTAGCGGATTAGCCTAAGCTTGAGCTCTGAAGCATAGTGTGGGAGACAAAACTGGGAGAAAGCTGGCTTGGATTCAATAGGTTGATCTAGTGTAATACATGCAGTTTTTATACTAAGTAGATCACTACAATATCAAAATATTTGGTCCATAAGTGTTGTCAAAGGCATAAGTAGACACAAATAGGAAAATATGTCAACTAAGTGAATGGAAGTAGGATAAAGTCAAATCTTGCCTCTGTGTGATTGACGGGGGAGGGAAATAGAAGAGAAACAAGAAAGAAGTCATGGAAATGTTGATGCAAGGTAAATTAGAAGTAGACTGATTGAAAAGTTAGGGTGCGCACAGAAGAACTGTCAGCAGAGGGTTGCTAGACCCCAGAAATATTGCCATCAGATGGGAAGCAAGGAAGAAGTTGTGTAATAGTTGATGCAAAAGGAAAATAGAAGCAAAATGATTAAAAGAATGATATGCACACAGAAGAACTGTCAGAAAAATGGAATCAAAGGGTTGCTAGACCATGGGAAAATTGCCATTGTAGTTACTAGTGTCAAGCAAGTAGAAGACCCTATAATTGATGGTGGGCAATGCTGCATGCTATTTTTAGTGTGTTGTCAAAATTGTCAAATTCAGTGAACAGAGTGAATTGGGGCTCATCATTCTCCCCTCAACTGAAAAATTGACTGTCCTCAGTCAACAACTTTGAATGTTGCTAGGTGTTGTTTAACAAAATCTTGTGCTTTTGAGTCCTGTGACTTTTTGGGTGGTCTGTGCATCAACATGTGACATGGTCTGTGCACAATTCCAAAAAGTATAAAAAGACCTAGCATTTGCCTTGACTTAGTTGTTTCCTCCCTTTCTCACCTCTGTCAATCTAGCTTTTTCTCATGTCTTCTTCTGGTGCCACTGCTGCTGTTCCCTGAGCATTGATATGACTCTATGTCTAAAGTCATAAGGCCTGGTTAAAACAAACCATACTATGTGCTGAAAACTGTAGG
>JAGDQM010000117.1:0-12357 GCA_017580835.1 Termitomyces bulborhizus
GAGAAAAACATATTAGAAATTATATAACATGTTTCTAATTAATGTTTCTCAAGAAACTTACATAATTTCCTGAAGTGAATACTGGACAACTTACTGTCTGGCTGTCTTGCTGTCTGGCTGTCTTGTTGTCTTGCAGTCTCATTGTCTTGCTGTCTCATCGACTCGCAGTCTTGTCGTCTTGCTGTCTTGTTGACTCACAGTCTTGTTGTCTTGCTGTCTTGTTGTCTTGCTGTCTTGCTTGCTGTAACTGGCTCTTTGTTGACATCTTGGCTCGTCATCTTGACATCTTTCACGATCTAGTTCATTGTTGATTTGTTGGCTCGCCTCATGAGTTTTGGCTGCCTCTTTATCCATTGAATGACTTGAAATAGCCAAACACAGGATTAAGCATACACTGGTCCTCTTTCAAAATCACAATCAATTTCATTCTACAACCACCTATACAAAACATCAGTCAACTGTACCAAAAGACTCTTCAAAGAAGAAGAAATCCCTATCTCAGTGCAACCGGCTCGGTATTAGCACTGGGAGGCGAGATGAGGGTGGGGAAGACATAAAACTTCAGGCCTAGCAAGGATATATGGATTTTGAGGGCCTTGGACCAACTGCTAAAATTAGCAGTAGAGGAGTTACAATTGAACTTTTTGCTTTTCCAGTCTGCTCCACAGGCAGAGATTGCTTGAACAGATGGGTTGGTGGTGTCAGTGGGGATCATCTTGGTGTCTGCGGGCATGGGAACATTCGTAGTTCAAAGTATTTCTCTTTGTTACTGGGGACAATAAGATGCGGTTACTAAATTGGGCTAGGCGGACAAAGCCTTTTTCCTGACAAAGGGAGGATATGATTTGGGGACTATTCCAAATGGGCAGTCTGATACAATTGGGTTCCTATTCTATTGCGGTGATGGTTTTCCAACAAGCAGCAGTACTGTGACAAGTAGCCTGCTCAGGCGAGTCCCATAACCTGTTGGAAATGATATGGCAGCACTTATACTTAAAGTGTGACAGACACCTAGAGCGCATGCATAGTGTAAGTACAGTCCTCAATAGCATGTATAACGAACTGATATTAAGTACCTAGAGAACATGCGTAGTGTTAGTACAATCTAGGTACGGGTAAGTAAAGGTGTCTGTGTGTATGATGTGTAAGTAACGTACCCTCAGTAGCATGTATAACAAACTGAGGGTACTCCGTGGGTAAGACCAGAGTATATATATGTATCATGTAAAGGGACAAAGCAGTAGCATTCACTTCAGGAAATTGTATCTGGTTTGGGAGAAACATCTGTTAGAAACATGTTATGTAATTTCTAACAAGTTTTTCTTGAAGAAAAACTCATAACAATTTCCTCATTAGGAAATTTTGAAGGATTATCTGGAGAAACACCTGTTAGAAATTACATGACATGTTTCTAGCAGGTGTTTCTCCCAAAACAGATACAATTTCCTGAAGTGGTTGTGGCCATTGATGATTGTTGTGTTCACGGTACCCATCACATTACCACATTGTGATATCCCAACAGTGTGCACGCAGGGAAGGCAGATTGTCACTGAGAAGATACAGCGCAGGCGGTAAGACTCAAATGGAGCTGGAGATTTGTAGGACTTGAATAAGGACCACAAATCTCCAGAACATGAAAATTGTCAATGCTGTCATGTGACGGGAAAGGGGAATAAGGAAAATGACATATAAGGTATCTGGACAGTCTGAGAATTACAGTAAAACTTGACAAGTGAAAGGTTCTGTTTCTAGAAAGTTGCTAGAAAGGAATCTAGAAAATGTGCTTCAAGATGTGCCGATGCCCACAAAGTTCAACAGACCAGAATCATATGGTCAATGTCATGTTACATGTGACCAAACCCAGATACAGTAGTCGGTACATACAACTTCTTTCCTTAGTTTGGAGTTTGGTTCATTGGTCTGAGGGACCCTGCGCAAGATGCCTTGAATTGGATTGGGGTGTTGCAGCAGGGCTCAAAGTCCATCACAGAATACTGTACGGTGTTTTTTGAGCTGAAGGGGCAACTGGAGCCTGCCAATGTGGAGAGTAGATATGTGAAGGATAGGTTTTGGAAAGGTCTGGGCATGGCAGCAATGTAGGCACTGGTGAACATGGACTTCAAGACTGTGGAGGAGGCCCACAATATTCTGCTGCAGTGGGAGGGCAAGCTTGCTGACATTGTGGCATGTAAGAAGGCAGTGGCAGGGAAGTAGTGTGCTGAAGTACGTGGCATCAATGCCAGCAGCAGCCTTGCCCAGTGCCACAGCGCGCTCGGCCCCACCCCCACCGCCAAAAGACCCAGATGCTATGGATGTGGATTGGGCGCAGCAAGGTATGACAAAGAAGTGCTTTAAATGTGGGCAGGTGGGGCATTTCATAGCGGAGTGCCCTAGTTGGATGGCAACATTGAAGGCAGTGGTGCGTGAGGCGTTGGGGATGGAGAGGACGAGTGCGGGGGATGGCAAAGCAAGTGGGGAGCCGGGGGCAGGTTTTGTGTAGGGTTGCCTTGTGCAGTTGCGGCGAGTGCAACCTATCAATGTCATGTTTCAGAGTCAATTGATGAGTTACATGGCTTGAGTAGCACAAAAACTAAGTGGCTTCAATGGCCTCATTCCTGGCGGGCGGTGGTTGTGCATGCATGCTCTCCTCATTCCCCTTATTTAGCGCTGGAGCTGCCAGTCACCCTGTGTATCCAGACGCTGGACCCTATGACTCTGCATGTGGTTGATTCAGGTGCAAGCTGCTGTTTTGCGAATCCACACTTTGTAGCTGGCCTGGACTTGCTGATGGTGCAGAAGAGACAACCAATGCAATTGTGTACCATTGACAATTTGGAGGTTTGCTCAGGTCTCATTATGGAGGTGGTGCATCTGAGAGTGGTGCTGGGGGAGCATGTGGAGACTGTTGTGTTTGATGTGGTGGATATTGGGGATGATAACCTGATCCTGGGCGTCAATTGGCTGTGCCAGCATAACCCATCCATTGATTGGGAGCGTTTGACGGTGCAGTTTGACTCCCCCTTTTGTCAGGTGACCTGTCTGGGAGCGGGGCCAAAGGTGGATCCTGACCTGACCCCAGAGATGCCCATGGTGAGGGCATTTGCATGGAAGTCCATGTGTGTACCGACCACAGGGGTTTGCCCAGCACTGGGGGTGAGAGGGGAACGTTTCCACAAGCTGAAGCTGGCACCAACCTGGAGGATCAGATCTTGGTGTTCTTGGTGTCAGGAGGCAGTGCAGGTGGCAAGGGCATGCATCAATGAGGCCTTGCAGGTGAAAGAGGGAGTGGGTGTTGATGTTGCAGGGGGAAATGCATACTTGGAGCAGTGATGGGACATGCAGTCCTGCTGGGGGCAGGCAGGTCTGCAGCTGTTCCTGGTTGAGGATTGTGGGGCGGCAACGCAGAGTGTTTTGCAGGTGTTAGCAG
The DNA here is from genome assembly GCA_017580835.1 of Termitomyces bulborhizus. Taxonomy (NCBI): domain Eukaryota; kingdom Fungi; phylum Basidiomycota; class Agaricomycetes; order Agaricales; family Lyophyllaceae; genus Termitomyces; species Termitomyces bulborhizus. The sequence goes on from JAGDQM010000117.1 coordinate 3,428, forward strand.
AGGTGGAGGCAAAGAAGGAGGTGGGTGGGAGTAAGTTGGTGGAGGAGATGATGCCAGAGGTCTACCACAAATTCCTGGATGTTTTTGATAAGACATGCTCAGAACAACTGCCATGACACTGACCGCACAATCTTGGGATTGAGTTGGTGGATGGGGCTACAGTGCCAGCGCCAGCTGATACAGCTTCCCCATTTCTGGGCGCTGAACGCAGTCACCAGACCAGATGCCTACCCAATTCCTCTTACAAATGAGCTGTTAGATTGGCTGAAGGCTGCAAAGGTGTTCACAACGTTGGACATGAGGTGGGGATATTATAATGTGTGGATTTGGGAGGGCAACAAATGGAAGACTTTGTTTTGGATGTGCTATGGTCAGTTCAAGTTCTTGGTCATGCAGTTTGGCCTGCAGAATGCACTGGCAGCGTTTCAGAGGATGGTGAACGAGTTGTTTCATGATCTTGTTGACATGTATGTGGTGCTGTATTTGGACAACATTATCATTTTCTCCAAAGACCCAGCGCAGCATGATGCACACGTATGGGAGGTGTTGAGGCGGCTTTGGGAGGCAGACTTGTTTCTGAAGCCTGAGAAGTGCAGATTCCATACAATGGAGGTGGATTATCTGGGACTCAGGATCACACCTGGGCATGTGGGCATGGATCTGGTCAAAGGTTCCGGGGTCACAGACTGGCCAACGCCTGGTAGTGTGTGACAGGTCAACCAGTTCTTGGGCTTCTGCAACTTTTACCGCCAGTTTGTGGAGGACTATGCTACAATCACATGCCTGCTGGAGCGACTGAAGGGGAAGGATGTGCTGTGGTGGTGGGGGCTGGAGGAGGAGGCGGCATTTAGGGGGCTGAAGGAGGCACTTGTTTGGGCACCAGTGCTAACATGGAGGCAGCTTTTTGCATGGAGACAGATGCGTCGGATTTTGCATTGGGCACGGTCCTTTCACAGAAGGGGCAGGATGGGGAGTGGAGGCCGGTTGCATTCTTTTCAAAGGCCTTGCAGCCTGCAGAGTGGAATTACAATGTTCACAATAAGGAACTGCTCTTGATGGTATGGGCATTTGAGGTTTGGCAACCATATTTGGAGGGCAACCTGTTTGCAGTGGAGGTTTTCTTGGACCATCAGAACCTTGAGTATTTCATGACATCATGGGATCTGAATACGCAACAGGCTCAGTGGAGTTTGTTCCTTAACCAGTTTGTCTTTGTTATTCAACACCACCCTGCACAACTTAGCGTGGGACCAGATGGGTTGTCACAATGCCCTGACCACAAGGTTGATCAGGACAGTCACAACAATAGGGAATGAGTGGTGCTGATGGAGGAGAGGGTGGCAAAGCGTGGGGCGGTGCTGGTAGGGGAGAGGTGTGGGGTGTTGGAGGTGATGCAGAAGGTGGGGGCAGTGCAACAGATTGTGGCGGATGGTGATATTTTGGAGGCAATTTGAGTGGCATCACCTAACAACCCCAAGCTTGCGGCCATCTGGCAACTGGAGGAGGTGCCAGCGCTGGTCAAGTTGAGGCTGAAGGAGTTTTTGGTGGAGGGTGGTTTGGTCTGTTTCTGAGGCTTGGTTTATGTACTGAATGACAACAATGTCAAGTGCACAATTTTGCAGCTCTATCATGACTTGATTCCAGAAGGACACCCTGGCCAGGCCAACACATTGGCGTTGATCATGCAAAACTATTATTGGCCACAGATGTTGGAGTTTGTGCGGTGTTATGTGGAGGGCTGCAGGGTGTGCCAGAGGATCAAGCCCAGATGTCAGAGACCACACGGACCACTCCAACCGCTGGAGGTTCCTGAGGGCCTGTGGCAGCACATTTCTACTGACTATGTTGGCCTGTTGCCAGTGTTGTGGGGGTACAATGCAATCCAAGTAGTGTGCAATAAGTCAACCCAACGTGCACACTTCCTGGGGGCCAACTCAATGGACAATGCGGCAGTGATATGCGATACATTTATGAGCCAGGTCTGGTGCTTGCACAGCACTCCAAAGAAAGTGGTGTCAGATAGGGGGCCTCAGTTTGTGGCACGTTATGTGAAGAGGATGTGGGAGAGGCTGGGGATTAGGCAGGCACTGTTGACGGCACATCACCCACAGACAGATGGGCAGATGGAGCGGACAAATCAGGAGTTGGAGGTGTACCTGCATGCCTTTGTCAATTACTATCAGGATGACTGGGCAGATTGGCTGCCATTCGCCGAGTTTGCATTTAATAACTGTGTGAACACAGCAATAGGGATGTCTCCTTTCTATGCTGAGTATGCATACAACCCAACGTTTTCAGTGGACCCAGTCAACTTGCAGTCAGTGCCAAAGGCAGATGAGCAGCTGGATCGGATATGGGAGGTGCAGCAAGAACTCAAGGGGTTGTTGGAACTCACAGCAGAGTGGATGAAGAGGTTTCATGACACGTGGGTGGATGAGGCACCAGACTATGTTGTGGGTGATTGTGTGTACCTTGAGTGGGTGGACCTGAGGTTGGACAGGCCCAGTCACAAGTTGGACTATTGCTGTTTTGGCCCCTTCAGGGTTTCGCAAAAGGTGTCAAGGACAATGTATTGTTTGGAACTGCCAGAGGGTTGGTTGATTCATGACGTGTTCCATGTCTCATGCCTGGTGCCAGCACAAGAGGATACAATATTGGGCCGTTGACAGGACCCACCACCACCGGTACAATTGGAAACGGGGGAGGAGGTGGAGATAGAGCACATACTGAGGGAGGGGAGGATGAGAGGAGGGGTGACAGAATACCTAGTGAGGTGGAAAGGGTATGATGATTGCAAGGATGAGTGGTTGAAGGAGTATGATATGCCACACGTGTTGGAGGCAATACAGGAGTTCCAGGAGAATGAGAGGTTGCATGGGAAGAGGCAGCAGTGACAAGGGGGCGTGCAGAAGGTTGAAGCACTGGGGGTTCATTCTTTCTTTCTTTCTTTCTCCTTCCTTTCTTCTTCTTCCACCTTGCTTTTGCCTTACAAGTTAGGGGCAAGTGTCATGTTACATGTGGCCAAACCCAGATACAGTAGTCGGTACATACAACTTCTTTCCTTAGTTTGGTTCATTCTCGTTTAGGTATGTCATGTTGTCAGTGCATCGGACACTACAGATACAATACATTCTCATTTAGACCCATTGTCGTGCCACGTTGCGGAGCACTGGCTTTGCCCTAACAGTCAAGAGATCCAGTCATAGGTCGTGCTAGATTACCACTCGTAGATATATTCTGGCGGTCTTGTGATGAGAAGGATCTAAGCTAAGGTATCAATGTGACATTATGAACTAATCCACCCATTTCAAATTGCCCATGGCGAGCGCTTTCTCGAATGATGCTTTGGGTTTGTACTTCGTCCCATCTTCATGTTGAGCGTCCATCCTCTGTTTAACGCTTCTATGAATTTTGATAATTTTTTTCTTTTGTTTCGGGATGAAGCGTCCGCGCCCTAAATTGGGGCTTAAAGATGATGCCCAAGTTGTATCGCCCTTTTGGTAGCGGTTTTTGATTGGCAACAATTCAAGCAGCCACCAGAACGGTGCCAGACTCAGCTGATCGTAGATCGGTGACATGGCATCATGAAGCTCGTGCTCTTCCTCAGACATCACGTAGAGCGGAGCTTGTGTTAGTAATGAAGGCTTTGCTTTCGAATCCGCAGCGGAAGGGATAGACACAATACGCGCACCATCAGCAGGTAGAGGAGGTGGCCGCTGTTGGACATATGGGTAAAGGCTCGCGGGATCAAGACCTACAGTCTTCAGGGACTCTGATATGAACATAATACCCGTGTCAGCCTTGAAACACTCGCGGATCATCCATCGGAGAGGAATGCGCGCAAGGGTGTGAGGTGTCCCATTAGCGACCGATCCTCCTCCAACGTCTTTAAAGAAGGGAATGATGACCCATATTTGGATCTGAGAACGCCATATGACGTACCACAATGGCAACCTGCAAACCAAACCTGCAAGATCCAAAATCAGTAGAATTATTGGGATAATAGAAGTATGCACACCTCTTCCACATCGGTTGGACGTCCTGCCTTGTCGGCGTACTTGCGTTCCATCTTGCGTAATGTCATCTTCTTATGATTGGATCCGGCATCATCATTGGAACTACGGCCGTTCTGGGAATGTTCCGATACATCAGGCTTCTGCCCCTTGATTCCCAATTTGGCTTCTTTTTCATTAGGACGATTCCAGAGGTTAGCTTTGAACTTGGCTCGCCGCTCATCCAGTGCAATGGCGTGACGAAAGGTCCGAACAATTGTATTCGACGTAGTGAAAGGTAGGCGGCGTGGGATAAGTCCCACAGAGTTGACAGTATCCCTGTGCTCCTAATGAGAGAAGGATCATGTCACAAGGATTCGAAAGTCAACTGACCACACCCCTATGAACTCAATCGAGACGTCGACGGAGAAAGCCTTTTTGAATGCGTTAGATTGCTGCCATCCAACTTCGTCGGTGCGAGCGAACATCCGGTATGCGAAGGGAACTTGTTGATGGTTACATGCTGGCAAAAGGCCAACCTGTCTATGTTGTTGGTCGGCTTCAAGGTAGAGATACGTATTCTGCTGACCTTATGGATCATTCCCGCAAGACTGCGTGCAGTATAGGCACCTCTAGAGAAGCCAAAGATGCAAATACGGTCCCCTGCATTGTCTTGCAGGACACAATTTATGAGTACAACGAGCGATTCGGCACTGCAATCTACTTACAGTTCTGCATCAAAAACTCATACCCGTCTGACGCATTGAATTGTTAGTTCGTACAGGCGTGTAAGTTGACGATGTCGTACCCATCACATGGGCGGACAGATTCCATGCAATCATTTCATCCAGAGTCTGTAGTGGAATTTGTCACGGTCTAGTCTCAAGTGCGGTTTGAAGAAATCTTGCCTTGGAAATCTTAGCAGCAACCGGTGTCGCAACCTGTGGCGACGTGTATGTACCAATACCGGCCTGCAGATAATTCATGGCATGAACGCGGTGTAATGTCAATGATCACACCTGATAATAGACCATCTGCTTGTTTCTGTCGTCCTTCTTTAACAATGTGAAAAATTCAACGATGTTCGAATTCTGGAAACATTATCAGATATTGTGCATGAACCCACACGAGACGCACGTCTGAATCAAACCTGCAGCGTTCTCAACTTAGTAGCAACGCAGGGAAGAGATGTTTCGCATGACTTACTGATCTCCAGTTCCGTCAAAACAGAGTACCAAAGTACGCGCTGAGTGTGTCGGAGGTATATAGTTAGGGAAATGTGATGTAGTTCCAGACTCGCTGGTTTCCGGTCCATGGAGGCTCTCCGTAGTAGCTGGGGGAGCACCTGTAATTGAAGAATGGGAGGATATTACATCAAGGTCATCAGAAATTGAAGGGAACATATTGAGCTTTGAAGCACTGCAGAAGGAAAAGCCCCCTTCTCTTATATCCCGACCCAAAGCTATGGATTTGTATATGGATATGAGCGAATATTGTGCTCCAATGGATGGACAGCATGAGCTGGTTACCCGGGAATTATGAACGCCAGAATCTGCCAGTTCGATCCAGATATATCCTTCCACGAAGCTTTCGATTGTCGGGGACATGATGCATAATGTCGGATGCCTGGAGCTAAAAGCCAGATTTTCAGAGCATATCTATGTAAGCTTCGCCGCGGCAATGATTGCCAAGGCCAAGCGAATAATCCTATTTGTGAACCCCTCGGGAGTTATGAAGCCCGATTATGACTAGCCGTGACATACAATAATGATTTATTACATGGCGGCTGGCCCTTAAAAGTTGATTTTATGCAAGACGATTTTCTCGTGCGAACTTGTCTGTGTTGTGATAGACTCTCAGCCGTGGCCCCGTATGATTATTTCTATTTTCCTCTTCCCATCACTTTCACGTTCAGCACGATCGTCGACGATCGCTACTGTACAATTCTTTCAGCTGCAGTTCTCCCTATCAAAGCCCATCCCCAGAATATGCAAGCCCCTCAGTTCTTATTTGTGAACTGAGGGTAGCTCGATTCTTTTGATTGTCCTAACCTTATACTTTACCTGCTAGTGTTCTGAGTTTGGTCCTGAACTTCGTTTGACTAACCTCCTCAACTTTCCAGGACTCAATGATTTAAACATTGACACAGGACAATCACTCACTTCTGTGTGGCAAGACATTTTGCATGATTACTCAGATGGCAAGATCTTTGCAGTGATAAACCTTACCAACACATTCTTTCAAACACCAATGCACACAGACGATGTCCACCTCAAAGTAGTCTCAACACCGTTTAGACCGTACAAATGATTAGTGATGCCTATGGAATAGCACAACAGAGAGTCCAGTACTTGATTCGACTCCCCTTTCACACATGTGAATGTCAAAGGTATACCATAACATATTGTCAGTAATCATTTCTGCTATGGTAAACGCAATGCTTGAGTGTTAAAGAACTCCATTGCTTTGTGATTGATGAAAATGTGATGCTTGTAGCCTGTCAACTTCTCACTTGAGCAGTGCCTCAAGTATTTCCAGCTTGTGCATAACACGATTCTACGTGCATTTGTAAACTTTCTCAGCATAACACAGACTAAACAGGTTGACAGTATTGCCATGTCGCACCTTGTCCATACATTACTTTAACTCCGATCCTCGAAGCATCATAGAATTTCACCCCTTTAAACCCTTTACATAAATTATGGACTTCCAAGCCATTCCCCCTCTTACAAAAGGACTAATATATGATATTTGCAAGCTCGTATAAGGTACTCCATAACCAGAGCAGAACTCTGACTTGGCGACTCTTGGTTCCTTCTGCTTGTCTAAGTGGGAACCTAACAGATTCATCGTGTCAACATATTAGGAAGTCGTCGAGGAATAATCGGCCCATAACGTGTGAAAATTACAGACTAGTGGGGAGTGTATAATCCAACATCAATGAAAATATATATTAGACAATACAGACACTAATTGTGGGTCCGGGGACCATTTACAGTCCTTTCCTGCATGCGGGATAATAGCTCACAATGGTCATTGTCAACTTATAATCGGACACCAGTAGGACGGACTGTATACTGGACTGAAGGAACTTATCTTTACGTTACTGACCGCGCCATAGACAATACTTACGTTATGTACAAGTCCAACTCAGTCTCTTATTCTAGATTGAGGACAAAACTTACGTTATCTGTGTGGATAGATACACTTGATCTCTTTGTGCGGATTCCGAAAATACGGTGCCTCAGTCAAGTTTAATTGATATTATTGACTGTACCGAAGATCGATGTACCGTTGCCCTCTAGGGCCAGGTGTACGGAGGGCCGGGGCAGAAGCGCTCGTTGGTCGGGAGGATCAGTCTTTTCGGGAGGAGACTGGGGATTTGGCACCCTGTTACAGCCATATGGCGTGACAATTGCCGACACTATCTACTATTCACTTGTATTATGCAGTTTTTTCGATAGAAATATTTTCATTCTGTGTACGTTGGGATCAATATCATTTCCCGGAGCATAGTATTGCACAGTTCTTTGTATTTTATTTCCCTTACTGTACTATGAGGAAGTGCAGTGTGGTTTAATATGACAGAGTCGAAATTCTGAGGTGACAATAGCCTCCCTCAACGTCAGAATACTTGTAATAAGTCTTCATCAATCGTCCGTGGTACTTCTCGCAGTATCGTTATAAAGTGCATCCAAACATGATGAAAATGCTAAGTCAATGGGCAGAGTCCATGTAATGTATAAGCCCAATTCTGTTTAGAAAGTCATTCTGTAAGTCTTTTGGTATTGACTTGACTGAGTTGTAATGGTAGGTAGATATTGGATGTCTGGCTATCTACTATGACTGATTGGCCCAATGATTTTGAATGTAAGACCATAGATCCTAATATGTATTTACAGCATAGGAGTCACTAAATGTGAATGTGCTCCAGTATGGACTCATGGGTGGGATGCTAGTTCCCACCCCATGTAAACAATGTGAGGGTTAGATGTGGTCTGGGGACTGGTCCCCTTACAGCCATAGGTTGAGATACACACAGTTGTTTGGGTGCTTTTTAATGTTGCATTCACTATCATATGGTTATATAGTGTGCTTTCTGTAGATACAATCTTCACACATCCCTTTCTGAGTTTCCTTTTATTCCTAACCTGTCTACTAGCTGGTTTCTTGCTACAGTCCTGATGGCCACCATGCTTGCATGACTGAATTGGTGGTGCTACCTATCAATATCTACTGGTACTTTCAGGGGTGATGTGACTATGGCTGTAGGTTTGTCTGTAACTTCTAGCATGTCCAGAGAATACATCCCACTGGTGTCCTAGACAACCAGTACCTCCCTCCCATTAGAGTCCTTAAAGACTGCTCTCCATTTCACAAACATGATGGAGAATCTGGCCAGGTCAAGCTTTCCAATTGAAATAAGGTTTGTCAACAGGTCTAGACTATGTCAGACATTTTTAAATAGGAGCTTAACTTTCCCCTATTGATGACCTCCCATACAGTGCCCTGGCCTATTATACACAATGTTGCTCCTTTTGCTACAGTCAGTCTCTCCCTAGGTACATTGTATGGAGTGTACTCCACAAAAATCTCATAGTTCACAAAGCAGTAATCACTTGCCCCAGAATCTGCAAATGTCGAGTTGTCCTTACTGTCATGCATGGTATGAGGGGGCTTGTTCTAGGATAGGTGGCACTAGAGCTGTGAGGGCATATAAGGTCTGAGGAGGTTCCAGTTGCAGTATAGTATTGGTCAGGTGCACTGCAGGGATGGATCAAGTTTTGGAAGCAGCTAGTTTAACTACAACTTGCTCTCTGTTGCAGACATTTGGGGGACACTGGCCTTCTTTTTGTAAGGGGACATCCCTTCCTGAGCCTATACATTCCTTTCCCTTCCATACATCCACTCTCCCTTTCCCTTTTCCTTTCCTTTTTC
>JAGDQM010000122.1:0-11906 GCA_017580835.1 Termitomyces bulborhizus
AGGCAAATGGAGGACATACAAAGTACTAGATACTAAAATTAGAGATGCTCAAAAAACTGTCCCAATGAGTGAATATTTTAAAATGGCTATTGCTCCATCAGTTTTGATTTTAATTACACAAGTCTAGGTTTATTTTGTCGCTACAATGCCATAGTATTTACCATGATTTAATCAAGATTTTAGATACTTCCCATTCTTCATGCTGATGTCATCTTTCAAAACGTATGAAACATTGGGACAGTTTTTTGAGCCACTGTAGGTCTCTTCCCAAAATCTCAAGGCTTTGACTACCTATGGGTTATAATTTGTAGAATTACCAGCATGGTCCACCTGATTCCTATTTATATGGTAACAGCTCACAAGCTTGCATGGTTCTATCTCAAGAAGATAGTATAGTTATATGGGTTACCTAGCTCAATAGTGAGCAGTCAAGATTCAAAGTTCACCTCTATATAGTGGAGGGAACTGCATAAACTGTTAGGAGCAAAGTTGCTCATATTAATGTTGTTTTATCCACAGACAGATGGTCAGACTAAGCATGCTAATTGCAGTATAGCACAAATGATCTTGTTGAATAAAATAAGATTAAGAGAGAGTTCAAAGCATAGATCAAGATAATATATTGGCAGTGATGTATATGTATCAGTATTATAGAGTATTGCCAGTTGTCCCACAATTCCTATACAAATATGTATCGTAAGGTTTGATTCTTTGATCGTTGACGGTTGCTATAATTGATGCGGCCGGTATGACTGACAAGTACAGTCAGTTATAAACCCTCAGCTTAATGTATATTGGACTAAAAACTGTACCTGACAAGTACAGTAAGTCATCAACCTACGTGTCTGTATCAGAGTATTGAACTAAATAACAGTAAGACGGCTGACCCTCAGCTTGATGTATATTAGACTGAGCGTACGCCGTGCTGTTTACGTTGTAATTATATATATGTCGTATCATGGTCAATATAGTAATATGGCAAATGAGAGGGGAAAAAGGAGTGAACGGGAATGAAGTGATGCGGCAATGATAGGGCGTGTGTGTGTTTACAATGCGTGACGGGGTCGAAGGTGTTGTGCTAACTTGATGGGACACGAGGTCCAGAAGCGTGCTGACAAAAAGTTGACAGTCTAGATCTCGCCCATTGAGTCTAAACTGCGCAGTGTCTGATCATAAGCCTATACCGGGAAGATAAATACGAACCTAATCTGGGACAGGTGACCCCGCGATAAGTGTCCAACCTAAAATTGCTATTGATGGCATTGGAGACCTTTACGCAAATAACGTAGTTGATGGTTACTCATTTCGCAACTTTCTTGCCGACCTCTCCCGAAAGAAGTAGAGAGATGTTTTACTATATAGTCTATGCATATACTGATTTCCTAGGAGTCAAATGAGCAAACGCATCTTAAAGAAGACCAAGCTTAACTGCAGACTTATTTGATATCTTAACACACGACAGAGGCGGGCGATACGAAAGGCATATCATTCATCATTGGACTAATCCCACCCCAGTCAGATAATCAGGATTCAGATATCGGCACCCTCGCAACTCTCGCGTTCAAGTTAACAAAGAATTATACTGCAAACGCTCCTGCATCGGATACAACTCGGTTATGGCGCTTCGATATCTCGCTTCTGTAAAATGGATTATTGCCATGAAATGTTGTATCCTGTTAACGAAAGGGCAATCACTTGATTCTCCATGCACTCATTTTTCGGGGGCAACGATACCTTCCCATCTCGTCTGATGAAACATGATAGGAATCGGATGTAATACGGTGGTCTCCCACCAAGATCATTGTCAATCACGAGTAACTTCTGTCATCTAGATTTGATATATATCTTACTCCCCAGATATATTTAAAAGGCTCCAGGAAGAGACAGTTTTCGACACGATGCTATCGATACCTGTCTTGTTCCTCGTTAGTGCTGCCCTTATCCTTTTCTGGATGAAGAAAAGTGTCCAGAAACGTGCTGATCTACCTCCTGGACCTCCTGGAGATCCCATTATCGGCCATGTACTGAAGGTTCCCGCCGAAAACCAAGACATAGCCTTGTACAAACTAGGAAAAACATACGGTACCATGCTTCACATCGAAAAGCCTCATACATCGTCTCATCTTGTATCAAGGTGACGTTATGTATCTCGAAATGCTTGGAAGACCAATAGTTGTGCTGAACAGTGTCGAGGCCGCCATAGACATTCTGGAAAAGAGGAGTGCGAATTATAGCGACAGACCTTACTTTCCCGTCTTTGAAATGTGTGTCTGTTTGGAGGCAATACGAGTGAAGCTAGTTAAGCTAATGCCATACATAACAGCATGGGCTGGAGGGCAACTTTGACTTTGACAGGTTATGGGAAAACTTTCCAAAAATATCGAAGATTTTTCCAAGAGCACTTCAAGTCGACGAAAATCATACTGTATCAGCCGATTCTGAGACAGGCAACTTGTATTCTTCTTCAAAACCTGCTCTCAGATGAATGCCGGAGGGAGGATTGGCTACGGCGGTAAGTATCGTCAATTAAAGAGTCATTGGAGCTGCAGGCGTTGACTGTTCCCAGATTTTCTACTTCAATCGTCATGCGGGTCACATATGGGCACCAAATTACTTCTGACGAGGATCCATATCTCGATATCGCGAAAAATGTTAGTTTCGCCTTGGGCAATGCTGGTCCCCCTGGAAACACGCCAGTCGATTTCTTCCCATTTCGTGAGTATAGAACAACTTACCCTGACTACCACGCAACGATTTTCACTTGTATACTCCCAGTCAAGAATTTTCCATCCTGGTTCCCTGGCGCATACTACGGCGGATTTGCACGCAGCCAGAAAGATGCGATCAGTAAGTTGCATGATTATCCTTTCGACAACGTGAAAGCGGAGCTGGTGCGTTTTCCGTCCGTTTCTTTCTCTTTTTGCTCCTGTATCGAAAGATTTTTTAGGTAGCAGGAACAGCTAAGCCCTCGTTTGTATCCCATTTGCTACAATCGCTTGGCCCAGATGAAGTCGACGATCCAAGACATGTTCTGGATATACGGCAGCTGTGATGTATGCTGGTGGAGCAGAGACGGTAAGGAGAATGTTCAATTAGTAAACGGTATAATCAATATTCACAAAAAGACATGGACGACATTGTCCGTTTTCTTCTTGGCAATGGTTCTTCATCCGGAATGTCAGAAACGAGCCCAGGAAGAGATTGACTCTGTCATAGGATCAGGGCGCCTTCCCGAATTTTCGGACCGCGAATCCCTGCCCTATATTGATTGTATACTTGAAGAGACTCTAAGGTCTGTCCCTCAACCATGCGTACATTGCGCGGCATCCAATCATTTTCCTTATTGCAGATGGAACCCGGTAGTGCCATTAGGTGCGTATTATATCTCACTGCAACACCATTGAGACATCAATAATGCTCATACGTAGGTATACCACACCGTTTCATGGAAGATGACATTTATCGTGGAATGTTCATACCCAAAGGTTCTCTCGTCATAGCCAATGCCAGGTACTATCCAGAACTCCGTCTCGTAAACTAAGAGTTCATTCAACGTTGAGAGGAATGGCTCTCGATGAAGAAGTCTATAGGGATCCACAAGCCTTCAATCCATCTCGTTACCTCCCTCTACCCGAGGGAAATCATGAACCGCGTCTAGATGGATCGTTTGGTTTTGGACGCCGGTATGAAAACTCCTCATCGACTCTTCCTTTGGAGCTGATCAAAACCTTAGGATCTGCCCTGGGCGTCATCTTGCTGATGCCAGTGTATGGATTGCCATGGCGTCTATTCTGGCAACTTTCGATATCCTCAAGGGGTTCGGGACTGATGGAAAGGAGATAACACCTGCAGTCACGTTCAGTACTGGTGTCACAAGGTATGACACACACAGATATCAGTACAGTTAGACTCATTCAAATCATCATAAATAGTCAACCTTCCACCTTCGATTGCCTTGTGCGGCCCCGAAATCATCAGGCGAAGGATTTAATCGTGCATGCCGATACCTTGGATTACTATTGACAAATCCTTTTCTGCGTATACACTTCAATTACATGGACCATTCATTGATGCTTTGTGTACTCCTTTATTGTTCTGATATGATATATTGTTGCTTGAGTTCCATGCCTTGAGAAATTGAACCTCTGCGTCTCAACACTCGTCTAAACATCAAGAAACCTGTAACTGAGTATGGGTTGAGTTCAGTTCCTTAATGTGTATGACCTCTATAGCAAAAATGGCAACTACGCAAGTGTAGGGACTAGTAAGGGATAAAGACTGTAACAAGACCAAATAATAGGCTGTGACAGCCTGATCCATTATTATTATTAAACTGGAAAATGAGCACAATTTTGTCTAGAATGTCCACTGTTGTATCATCAGACAGATTTTGTTATTTTTCTCATATTCCCTCCGTTATGCTCAAGCTGTTTGGAGACATTCCGCTAGATTACCTGTATTAATTCACAAATTTTGAGTCCCTATGTTATTAGAATGAATGATTTTTCAGTTGAACGTGCAGAGTTAGCAAACAAGACAATACAGGTCAATCTGGTTCTCTTTTAGGTCACGGCTTTTTCCGGTCGGCTATTGGCTGGCAGCGGATCAAAACAAATTCAAAGTCAGTCAGCCTCTGCCATGATTGAATCTTGAAAGTTAAGGACATACAGAGATGTTTTGTAGCATAATGAAACCACCCAATGTTGATGAGCACCATTTTAAATGTGCATGCATATATATAATTAACACTCCCTGAGCAATTTTTTCTCCTGTACTGAGTTCTTTTGCACTCACCCTGCCCCCTCTTATTTTTCATTCACGATAGATTACATTCCATCTTTCATATCACGTTCTATTTACATTGTATCAACTGAAAAACAATTGAGATGTTGCTCCCACCTTGTTTCATTACTGTTGTGTTGTCATTGTTCATGATGCCATTGATGCCATTGATGCCCACGTGGTACCGGTCGAAGAGAGTTCCCGGCATGGTTTGATAAGTGATTGTCCACGTGTCAAATGCATGTTGATCCCTCTCGACGATGTTCAGTTCAACGTCCTTTCTATGGTGTGGACGAAACATCAGACTCTGATTGATGAAATATCAGAATGGTTTTCAAGACTGCTTACACAGATAGGTGCTCAGATCCTTATCCTTGAACTATTGTAGGCCAAGGCACTCAGGGTGTGTTTTCATCATTTCCAGATCATTTGTTCGCCCAGAACTACAATGACTTCTCGAAATGGGCTATGTCTGTCGTGCATGCCGCCAATGAGCCGCGTAATTCCTCGCCTTCGCTTCGTCTCCTTCAATGTCATGCACTTACGACGTATATTTAGTACAACAACATCCATACGTGACATTTTCCGTCTCCTTACTCCTATTTCTTGGCCCATGGATATTTCTCTTGCCTTTGCTTCTTCTTCAAGCTTTCATATTCACTGGACTTTATATTCTTGGATTTGGATTAAGTGCCATTGTCGGCGGTCAGTACGAAATGATATCGAGCATGTCTTTCACTCATGAGAATTTGAACCATCATTCTCTCAGGTTCTCCAGCGGACTTGTATATGGCTTTCTGTTACGGTGGTCACACACCTGCTTATTCTATGCTTGTCATGCTTCAGTCTGCTGGCACTCACTATAATGAGGACACGGCCAACAATCGCTTTGTTCTGGTCATCAGGTTCGCAGCCGGAGCCATTGGGGCTTATGTCTTCATTGCTTTCATCGTCACGCCCAGATAGAGACAAGCTCTTCGTTTTGATCTGTCAGAAGACTTGGAGGAAGAATACTGTACATAGACTTACTGACTGATCCAAACAAAGCATCACTGGCCATTTTCATTGTATATGAAGTCAATACCAACATTATGTAATCATCTGTTTCTCCTTTTGAATCACACATCGTCGTTCTTTTCCGACATGTACCCTGACGCTTACCTCTGTGATTCGAGATAAAGATTGAATTCTACTCAAAACCAATCTCAAATTCCGCCGTCATTGCAACTGATGTTAAGCCTCATTGGTCATCTCTTGCTGCGAGTTCGATGTGTTCCAATCCAATTTGCTCGAAAAACATCATATCTAAAAGGCTCAACAAGCCATGTGGCCAAAAACGTCGTCTCACTGAGGAGGAACATACGCTTTCTTCCAGAGCATCTACAAGTAGACGACTTCGTGGATTTCTCGAACATGGCTTGGCCTTGCGTTCGCTGGCAACTGGGGTACGAACGCGCAATTAACGTCCGTTTTAACTACGGACTCGTAGACAACATTAAACAACCATTTCCTCGCGATACCCAGGGATATCTGTACTGGTACTACGACCCGAGACTTCCGTCCACAACCAGCGAGATACGCTTCCGCGTAATGCAAGAGAAAGATCCAGCAAAGTTCTTGTTTGGCACGGACCTGATTGGTCTGTCTGGAATGCCATGGTCTGTCAAGTTACTCCGTATTGCTCGCGACACAAAACATTGGGGCATCCAGAGACTTATTGTTCAAGGTAAACTCATCGAACGCGATGTCTTCAAGCAGATGTTGGAAGCTTTCGAGAGAAAGAATGCGGGCTCCAAGCAAACGCGAGCGGAATTGTACTATCTGGAGCAACCTTTTTTGATGGACCTGGAGCAAGACATTTGCTATCTAAGGATTGTCACGCCGAAACTGGTCCAAAACTACGACTTCCAGACCCCGTTCTTCGACACCAAGGTTTTGAAGTCTGCATATACTGGTGCGTGATGGCATTGACACGAGTAAGACCTAGATGACCAAAGTATTTTTAAGGTCGAATTATCGTCAATTTTGAAAGAACGATGCTTCCTGGACGTACAAGCCCAAGTATCGTCTTGCGTGTTTTGAAGATTTTGGAACCCCCGAAGATTATGACTCCTACTTACACGACCTGCCATCTACCTCCTCAAGCGGGTTGTTTCCTCGAGCATTCAGTCGACAGTCGAGTCTCTCCGCGGACATTCGGACTTCCATATCATCGACTTCTTCCCAGTTTATTGGCCTACAAACCGGTAATTATCCTCTTGTTGATGAGTTTGGCGCTGTGACTGATCACTACAATCCGGTGATTCTACGATCTTTCCACGCTGGCTTCGAATCTCGCAGTCCAATGAGACCGATTGCCGAAGTACAAGATATACAGGTCGTCATTGGCTGAAAAAGCCTATCCAAGATCGCCCTGAATACAAAGCCGATGTGCCTTCTTGGTCAGCGATTCAAGGTCGATAAGACATGAAGGCCACGGGTTCCAGAAAACAGCCTTGACTCCGTCGAACCTTCCACTCGACGCACCGCTCGACTTCAGTCATTACGTCTTATGATTGACTTAGAATCTGCAGCAGGCACTTGGATCCAAGATTTATTCAAACGGCATCTCAGAGTCATATATTAGAGTTCCTAGATCCGATCTAGATCGTGAGTTTTAAAACAGATGTCGAATAAAGCCCTTTGGATGTCCACATTCTCTCAAGGTAGTATGAGTTTAATTCTGACCAGGTGCCCTAAAATCCTTCAACCATGCAGTCACGAAGCCAATCATCTCATTGTGTATTTTCTGGATCTCAGGAGGCTCATCGTTGATGTTAGGAAGGCCCCATTCATCCCAGTGGTGCACAGCGCCTAGGCAATCGTGAGGCGAAGAAACCTAGCAGAATTAGTAAAACAACTCACCAGGTATCAGCTTGAACGGACGAAGGATGGTATCAGGCCTGTCTTTGGCGTAGAACTGACTATGTGGGGTATCCGGCCTCCAAGGATCAACTACAGCTCGTCCATGAGTGTATGCATGCGAAGGACAATGAACCAACCTTCTCCATCAATGAATGCAAGGCGATCGGCAGCGATATCAAAGTCTCCGAGAGCGTTCACTGCGGTGATATTCGGAAGAAGGGGTACAGTGAAGTATTCTCCTGGAGGATATGCCTGAGAAGACTGTAAGTGAGTGATTGGCTTCATTCATGTTTCCGGTTCACCTGCTTGCAGATCTTGGACAAATACTCAAGAGTCAATCTCCAGGAAATGATGCGTGGTTGTTCTTCGTCGGGAGGGGCGGTCTGCACAAGAAGGATATTATCGCAACACAAGCTTCCAGTATAGGAATTACTGACTGTAAAGTAACCCCATTGAGTGCAAACTTGGAATTGCCACAAGCGCCATTCTTGGTCGAGCGTCGTAACTTGGTACTGAGAATCGTCATATGTTCCGAAACACTGATCAACAAGTTCGTAGCGATCTCGAAGTTGTATATTGTGATCACGAACCTCCTCAACTGTGCTGTTTCCCGTGCATCTTGACACATATCGCTAGAAAAGTCTGTCATTAAGACAGTCACGGTTCATGATAACCAGAGAACCGACCTCCTTGATGTAATCCGCATAGTTGGAAATGGTAAAGTCGACCTTGAAGTTATCCGTAACGGACACCATCCTCGAAGGGGAGCCAAAAGGCAGCTGCGCAGCAGTAGAAGAGTTCCCGAGTGGTTTCGTCAATGCAGCACAGAAGTCGTCGAAGGCGGTGCTGTCGAAGGGGCCCCAGACTTTCGATTGCCATGCACCCAAAGGGCTCTAATGATGGAAAATGTCAGTGCCTCCTACCAAGCGATGGACAACAACGACTTACCGAGAGGAGCGATACAAAATCATCATCGTGCTCCAGATCTTCGAGACCAAACAAACCCTTCAGGGGCCGTCTGAAATGAGGCGTGTCAAGAGTACGGTCAATTATGTCTATAGATTGTTGAAGATCTTCAGAGCACGTGGAATTTGCTGCTCGTCGAATGACTTCCATGTATTCCCAGTTCGTGATGGCAGCGTGAGTCACAGCTATTAAAAGTGTCCGGTCGCTAATTACGAACTGTGATGGACAAGATCATAAACTGACCACTTGAAGCAATGGATCCATACGTCAGCTCCGGGTAGAGAATCTTCATGTGAGCAGCACGGGCACCAGCATATGATCCCTGTGAGAGAAGGTATACGCGAATGAAAATGTGCAGAAACTGTCTCATCATACACCATAATAAATCCAGGGTGTGTTGGGCGCCGTAAGGTCTTCGTCGATGCCTTCAAACTTGATAGTGGACATAAAGTTCGCACTATCGGCCGCAGCCTGTTCATTGTCAAGCCAACTTACCTTATTTGAGCAATCTGCAGCCAGACAATGTACATAAACTCACCGAAGGGAGTCGGTAGTAAAATTGTCAACTGGGATAGATTTTCCTGTCGAAGGTCAAGACGGTCAAAAAAGCAACGATCCTGTCCTCTGCTTACCATAATACCTGTGTTCCAGCACAATGCCAAGACCGCCAGTGGCATTTGCAAGGATTTCGACGATTCCTGTGTCCAAGTAGGTGAGTCGGTCCTGTTCCTGGTTAGCGAGGATTTCAGGCTACGATATCTACAAACCTCTCCGCTGGTTTCTCCGCCGTCTAAAACGATTACCGGACCTCCTGATCCAGCAACGTAATGCCTGTCATTGACCCAGTATCTTTGCAAGAACGTGTGATTTGATCCGGTTGAAAAGTGATCCAAAGGCTGCTCAAACCACTGGGCTTCAAAGTCACTATCAGTCCGGATACCCTGGGTGTTTTCAATCCCCTGGAGGACAAAACTAGGAGACTCTTTCGAGACCTTAGCCGCCTGGGCTCTCTCCAGTTTCCAAAGATTGACTCCTTGTGGCCCTAGTATGCGAAGCGAGTCTGTATTCAATGCAGCATCGGCCGCAAAAGCGAACAAAGATAAAGCCACTGCCGGCGCCAAGTGATGTCGTACGAAATGCATGATGGCTAATCAATCAAAGCCGCGACAGATGGTGAAATTGAAGCCTCCAGGGCCTCAGGGGCGGACCGTGTGGCTGAATGAGGAGACGGCCCGTCAGCCCGTCAAAGCTATTCTTGACTCGCCTTAGATGTGCCATGCTCAATGCTCAGCCACTCAGACTTCGAACTTCTAGCGACAAAGCAAAGTGAAAAGACCGAGGATTCTCAGTCAGTAATATTAGCGCATGCAGTTGTTATATCTCCCCTGAAAGCAGTATCCGAATGGATCATTTCTATTCAGGTGAACGATTAACAAAAGAAAGCTCATAACGGCGTAAGACAACTAGCGAAATATTGGGGTAACTTCTTCTGTGTGTCGCTTAAGCTCTGTTTCAGAGTCTGAAGGGCCAACAGCCGACAAACCTCCGTAACGCCCTCCACAAGTTCCCCGTCCCCACTCAGTTTATCACTCATCTCGGCCACAAGGCCCAACACATCCGCTGAACAGAGTGCAAGCACCTTACGCGAACCCGCCGCGGCTTGCCATCGTTCATTCCAGACGAGCGTGCACGCCTTGTGTGCGTCGGCGGAACAAGATTCTGTGCACTCTAGCTTCGGTGCGCGTCGCCTGTAATTTTCACTAAAGTTGACGAGGGACAGGTGGCCTGAGAGTAGTCTTATGATCTGTTTCGAGCTGAGCTTTGGGTCGGCAAGGATCCGTAGCGGACCATCTGCCGTTGGTAGCGGAGCTTGCTCGATCACCTCGAGGAGATGGGCATAGTACGCCACGCCCGCTAACTTCTCGAGTTTATGTTCGTCGGCAGCGAGGATCGCAGGAACGGCGGGGCTGTCTTTCCGACGGACGCGGTCGCACCACTTTGACACAGCAGCTTCGAGTAGATCTGTAGCTTTGTATTGAGCAGCAATCTCAATTACACGAGTGAGAACAGCAGATGAGCAGGAGTCTACGAGGGAAGAGTTGGATGAGAAAGCGTGGTACATCGAATCGATTGTCCAGCCATATAGACGATCGAATTCAAGGTTCTTTGTGACAGTGGCAAGCGAAAGAAGGCGCTCAAGGTCTTCAAGGGCTCTTGGCTGACCTTCGGCATCATCTTCACTATGAACGATGATGTAAAGAGGGTTTTTATTCTGGATATCTAGAAAAAGCTTACTTTGCATACCGTGCCCACATCAAAGCACGAAACTCTGTCACCGATACCCCAAAAAGTTCCAGAGGATCTTGACCAGTCATCGGCTCAGCACGCCCGGTTATCCTTCTTTCCATCAGCTTGGACATGAACAGCAAATTGCTATGAACCTAAGCATGACCATCAATCGTCCTTTCTTCTGTTAGATTACAATGCAGGTTCTCCTACCTTAAACAAAATCTTCTCCACCCTTATGAAACAATCCGCCCCGGGGTCATCCTCAAAGTAATACTTGGGATCATGTATGAGTATTACGGTCCCGTCGTAGTCTGATCTGAGCGAAGGTCGAAGTTCAGACATGGCTTTCCGCTTGAACGTGCCTCGCATCGTCGGCGACGGCGGTTCGTCCTGCGTTCTTTGGCGCTTTCTAGAACAAGAAAGATCGGCATCGTCACAAGAGTCGTGGATGGTGGAGTCGTCAACAATGATAAATCTGCCAGGTCTCTTCATGGAATGCGGGTATCTGTTGGTATGTACAAATGTGCTTGAAAATAAAGAGATGAGGAGGTTTATTGAGCTGAGGCCATCCAGTAGCCTTTTAAGTGTCTGACAAAAGGACGGGGCTGCGGTGGCTCAGCTGGCACCATCGCAGTCCTTAGGGGGGTCACATGATCTTCCAAGTGCAAGGTTGGGGGTTCGACTCCTGGCTAAGTGCGCCTATGTGGAAAACACTCTAGACACCACGTGGGTTCTTCAACGCCGCCGGGAAGCCACCGCCCTCACGTGTTTGACTAGGGAGGTCCTTAGGGGCCGAAAAATCTGGGTGACCAATCAACGCGTGACTTGATGAAGGCATTGTGATCACTGCACTCCTGTCCGAAACAGGAAAAATAGTTAGGGTTGCCCGATGGGACGGAATTGGGAGAGTTTACTCGCTGACCAAGCGTGTCCTAGTATGGGTGGGTGGGAAAAGAAGGCGTCAA
>JAGDQM010000123.1:0-11869 GCA_017580835.1 Termitomyces bulborhizus
CAGTTCTTTACGGTGAACTGAGGGTACGTCCATATTAGTACTCATTTACCTACCGATACTTACTTCCCCTGTAGTACAATTACTTAAGATTACTACAGGTCAACAGAGTTCTTTACGGTGAACTGAGGTACAATTACTTAAGATTACTACATTGAATATCTGTTCACTTATCGAGTGAAGTACAGTGAAAATAAAGAGCTTCCCCTCTTGGCCAGCTTTACCCTGCCGAGCAAGAGATTCTTGACGAGCTTCAAACGGAGGAAGCTCAATGGTATATTGAACATTGGTTCAAGAGGGCACCCCCTTTCAACGATGCAATGCGTGAATTTCGGGCCAAGCATGAGGTTTCTTCATTATAAGCCTAGCATCTCCTTCGATGTAACAACGTTTTTGGATATTCTCATACAAGTAATCGAAAACATTTCTTGTTACCTCTACGCGAGACTTATAAGTAAGTCATAACCAATTTATTTTCTGGGCACTGGCTGATGCGAGGGAGCAGATGTCGAAGCTATTCAACGTTACCCGTTACCGCGAAGTTCAATAAGGTTCATGCAAAAAACTGAGCTTTGGCTGGCATGCATTGTTCACGATCACAAGTCAGCCTAGGAAATATGATTTCACTTGTGTTTCGAAAGCTTTTACGGCGTCCAATGTGATCATGATAGACAGATTTGTGTGTCCATTTTTTCCCCATTTTGTATATAGTTGGGCGAAATCATGTAATTGTGCGGTCACACAGATTGTGGAGAGAAGTGAGGATCAATTTAGTACAGTAACCTTCTTTTTTGGAGTGGCGTTAGCGGTGTAGGGGCTGGGCGTCTCCTCATCACCCGCCATGCTGCACACCTAGGGTTTATACCAGGTTCCTCATACAAGGGCAGCGATCTAACTCTCCGCGAGGAAATGCTTTTACGCACACGTGTGGGGCTAAGACCTCATGATTTGATTGGGTTAACCCACCCCTTCCTGAGTATAAGGTCCACTACCCACTAAAACCCCGCTTGTCAACCTGTTTGGTTGTGTACAGGGCGGCATTTTAACCACAATCCCGGTACCCATCCATTTCTGAGAACAGCCGTTACAGTAACCTTTTGAGTATCTCTGAAAAACACTACTTTAAATTAAAAACAGATATGTCAAATGGCCAATGATCCTAGTCCTTCTATGGTCCGCATCTTCGCATCTTCCCTCCGCCGGCACGTCCCAAGACGATGGCGATATAGAACAAACCTGCAGGGGTCACAATATGTTTGGAGGGAATTTCAGGTTATAAGGTTTTATCTAATACCGAATACGCCAACTCGATCGCAGTTCGAGTCCGAAACTCCGCGGAGTCCGGGGTTGGGAAGATTGAAACGGGGACTCGCTGGGGGTATGTGGGGTAAGACAAGGAGTGTGGGCAGGCGGAGTATCAGTAGACTTACTGAAGCAATGGCACACAGTGCACGAACGGCAGAACAATTCATTTTACGTACCAGCAAACGACAACCTTTCGTGATGATTGAAATATATCCTAATCATCCCTACTTGCCTATTGAACGGAACCAGCACCAGCACCCCACCCCACCCAACTTACGATGATCGACTCGGATCCAGGGCGGGGTTCCCCTTTCCTCATCGCCCTGAATTCCACTGGCACACAGACAGACTGGCCACCTTGAGCTTGGAGTTCCGATTTTTCTTTTCGATGAGTGGGAGTGGTCAGAATTTGAGATCCCAGATAATCAGAATAGTAGTATTAAAGAAGATAGGAAAGAGAACAAAGAAGGGGAGGACGAGGACAGAATCTTGGGAGAAGGAAGGAAGTAAGGAAAGAAAAGAAGGGAGCGGGATAGGACGGGACGGGACAGGACGGGAAACGTTGAGCCCCCTGGTCGGTCAATTAAGCTTCCTTTCGCCCGTGTTGACGAAATACGAAGTGTGTATGATCGGTAAATTGTGGAGTCAGATTTGTATCTGTACCTGTGCTGGGCTGTGCAAGATAAGGCTGAAGACGGGGATCGTGGGACGTAGTACTGGACAGATCCATAGGGGGTTTGGAGCTGGAGCTCGATTGGTTGCCCGTTTATATGTTTTAGGTCTCTTGCTGTGAGGTAGGTCACGGTGATCGCTTCGTCCCCTTGCCCCTTGTTCTTCATCCTTGTCACTTTAGATGATGTCATCAATACCATTTATCAACATCACCTCCTATGTCGATGTAAACGTATCTATTCGCAACTAGAAATATTACATGCTATTTGTCGGGTATGTGGTAAAACGAACATATCAATGCTGATGGTGGCGTGTGCCAGTGTTACTGCCTACCTGCATCATGTCACTTGCGCACCCCTAGGTGATTGCAAAAAAGCTTCATGTCACGGCCACTGGCAGCGAGGGCTAATCGAGAATCTTTCCATGAATCAAATTTGCTTTCGTATTGGTAAGGGTGGGAGTGCACAGCCTCTCAGAGGTCGATTGGGGATTGGGTTTGGAATCGTTGGAGATTCGGTCCTTGTTCCAAGCCTAAGCGGCGTATCGTTCAAAATATCTTGCTGTATATGTACGTGAACTTCCTTTTACCTTCAAGTCGTCTTTGACCGACGTCAAGAGCTCCTTGTGTCAACAGACGCACGATAGGATATCTGTCATGCTCTCAGCCCAGTCTCTTGAGGATGTGATGACGCCAGGTTTTATTGTTATTTCTGCACTGTTGGAAAAATGCACGCAAAAAAAAAAAAAAAAAAAAACAGGGAGAAAAACTCACGATTATTTTAGCCCGTAAATTGACCGTCTTCCATCCAGATCCAATTTTGATTCGACATACGCCAATTATGCAGTCATTTACCATTCCAAACCCAGTGTCGTACTAGAGTCTTCGTGACGTTTGCTACCCTAGTACATTCTTCAAGTCAATCCACCATACAAAGTTCACCATACACACATATGGGCACATCAGAGTTTATAGAGACGAGATGATGGATGATAGTACGCGAATAGATATTACATACCTGTATATACTCACTAGGCTGCTCGTGACATGTCGATATGATCAAAAGATGAGTATATTGACAGAGCCGTAATGACGCGTGGCAAGGGTCGCCCCATCGAGGGCGGACAGACAGACGGGTTATGAGATGGCTTGCTGTGGATGGCGGTGAGTCCATCGATTGGGAAAGTTAAGATTTGAGATCGGTACTTGCTATACGAGTACTAGATAATCGTTCTTTGTCCTTATACTTTTGAGGTAGCCCCTCGTGTCTCTCGCAAGACGAACCACAAAAGTCTGTGCGCCTCGGACATTATAACATGGGCCGGCGGCAGTGGCATTTACCTACGGGATGCAGCACATGCATCGATGCCGCAGCTGGAGACCAAGTTCACGTCACGGTCAACATAATTCCGTTCCGTGAAATGCGTATGAAATTGAGATTACAGAAGTACGTGAGTGGATATTACTTACTTAGCCGAGACTAGTACTCCCTCAGGTTGGCAGTGGCATGTCCACATAACGCGATAATGACTCTCACGAGACGAGTAACATAGCCGTAATGACGCGTGCTGCGCCGCTGCCTCGAGGACAGACGGGGATGAAAAAGGGTGTTGAGGGTCCAAGCTTAAATCGACCGGGAATTGCGATCGAAATCGGGACTTGCTTGATAAGCTTTGTGTATCCTGCTGTATAAACGTGCTCGGTGGTCGTTGAATACCGCCAGCTCAAGTGTCTCTTCAGATATTGAATAGGTGTGGGATATCAATATCGGAATATTTGTCATACACCGGCATGGCCGGTGTGCCAGCGCAAGCTGTAAAAGTTTACATCATACAACAATCCATGCACAGTGAGGTCAAACGAAAATGTTTCTCTATTCTTCGTGAATCAGATTGGATGTTTTACACCGGTAACATAAACATCGTGTGTTATGACTGCAGTCGAGCACGGGGATTTCTCGTTGCAGTTCATTAATTATGGATCATGAACCATGGTGTTTACTTTACCTACGTTCCAACCGCTGCACTCGAGTGGGTATTACTTACTTTCCGCAGACGCCGATTCACTCTGGCATGTCCACCTAACGAGTTACGAGATATGATCCATGCGCTGAGATGAGGCTATTGATTATAGCCGTAATAACGCGTGGGGCGCCGCTGCCTCGAGGACAGACGGACGGTATTGAGGAAAGCAAGATTAAGCTTAGTGGACATGGAAGGGACAAAGACAACAATAAGAGGTTCTGGATACTTGAGGTTAAGGAATGAGAATGGAAGGCCTTCTTGCTAATAGCCGTGTCCGTACTGTGCGGTGTGTTAGGTACTTGGTGCCACAGCAGAGTCTATTAGGATCAGAGTCTAAGTATGTCTTGAGGTACCGGTTGACCGGGGGATCCGGTGAGGCCAAGTTGGCTTGGTGGAGGAGGGAAGAGGGCGAGGAGATCTGATTGGTCAGTAGTGTAACGAATAAGGTTGAGTTGTGCAGATAAGTATCACGATGAGATGCAATGGAGTGTGGTGGGTGGATCATGGGGGATATGAAGAAGGCTAGCGCAGTATCGCGGACGGCGATTCGGAAGTGCCAGGGCAAGGCCGAGAGTAGGTTAGTTTAAGATGGAAGAGGAAAGAAATGGCGATTGCTGAGCCAAGATAGGCGGAGATTGGTGCCGCTTTGAGGGTGGAAAGTTGAGGGTGGGTGCACTTCTCTTCGAGAACATAGAGTGTAAAAGTGGTTAAAAGGATTGAGGCGGTTAAGCTCGGGGAGGGTCTGATGGGATTGAGTGATAAGTGTGGGATGGCAGGGCGTAGGTGCGTGTTGGGTGAATACGTACATGAAATCTGGAGATGAGATGATGTCGAGGACCGCTCGTGCCAATCAGGAACTTGGCAGTACGGAGACTGAGGATGGATGTCAAGTCGAGTCAAAGAGATATTTGGGGGATTGATTATTGTCACTGACGTGTCGTGGGCGTGGGTGCCAGGTTAGCGGAAGTTACGGCAGACAAGATAGAGGACGTAAGTTGCGGGTCGAATTGCACATCGTAAACATAATTTGGAGGGGCGCGAAGAGAACTTTAAGCGCCCCGGAAACGGACATGCGCCCGGGCTTCGGATGGGGATAAGAACAGGAAAGGGGGACCCGAAGTAGCGGCAGTTGAATGGAACTGGTTTCAAGGACAAGTTAGTTAGTATAAATACTTATGGCCTGTGTCGCAGTTCCGATCTCGTTATGGGTATCTTTGGGCCGTCTATCTTTGCGCCCCCGCCTGCCGTCGCGTACGACGTCTCTTTCCATCTCCCGACTACACACACCCCGCCTCGACGTCGGCCCGCCAAGTCCCCGTCGGCCCTGCCCCTCCCGCCCGAACTCGTCCTCTGCATAATCGAGAACGCCGCCTATCCCAACGGCAGCCCAGATCACACTCTCCTTCGACACTGCGCTCTCGTTTGCAGGGCCTGGTCATTGCCCGCCCAAAAGTTGCTGTTTTCAAGCGTTTCTCTTCGCTCCCAGTCAGCCTGTGAAGCTTTCCTTGCCGCCACAGCAAAGGGCCGCACACTACGCGATGCAGTTGTTCGTCTCTGTGCGGTCATGGACCACAATCAGCCGAGTGGCCTCTCGCAGCACTCTCTGGCGCTCGCCATATCTCGATGTCCGCGTCTGTACCACGTCTCGCTCTCGCTGTACGGCTGTGCGTCGATCAACGACTCGGCGCAGCGGATGCGTCGCTTGGCGCCGTCGTTTGACGAATCCACGCTCTCCCTGCTCGTCTCTGGCCCCCGCATTTCCTCTCTCCAATTCACAAACTGGTCTGAAAACTCTCACTCACTAGCACAACTCCTCGCCGTCTGGCCCTCTCTCCACTCCCTCTCCATCGCAGGCACAACCCCGCCAGAACCCCCCTCCCCATTCCTCGCGCCCTTCCCGGGTATCCTTACATCCCTCCGCATCAACTTTCAGTCCCTTCCCAGTCTCGAATTCCTCCATTGGCTCACACATACCTCTTCATCCCATGCCTCTCTCAGAATCCTCGAATTCGAGCGCGAGCCATCCACACAGCTTCTCCATACCCTCGTGGACACTCATGGCGCGTCTATACACTCCCTGGCGCTGCCTGCATGTACCCATTC
Organism: Termitomyces bulborhizus; assembly: GCA_017580835.1. Taxonomy (NCBI): domain Eukaryota; kingdom Fungi; phylum Basidiomycota; class Agaricomycetes; order Agaricales; family Lyophyllaceae; genus Termitomyces; species Termitomyces bulborhizus. The sequence goes on from JAGDQM010000123.1 coordinate 6,100, forward strand.
TGATCACGTGAGGGCTATTCAGAGTTGTACTCAGCTCCGTGAGCTGAGGATCGAGAATCTTGGGCCCTGTGTGGCAGCCAAGGTCTTGAGGGCCCTGCCGATGACGCTCGAACACGTCGCTCTTGGAGTCGATATGAATACGCCTTTGCAGATACTTGTCGATCTGGTCAAGGCCAGAGGTGGTCAGGGTGAAGCCCTCACGGCGTTGACGCTGTACACCATCAATGGAGGCGAGAAACATGTGTCGTTCAACCCGCTCAAGATGGCCTGTGCAATCAAGGGCGTGCAGCTGGATGTTGTTGATCATGTCCGGACGTTTCGTGAGCAGTTGGTGTGTAACTCTTTTCTTTGTCTATTTTCTTTCCTTGGTATTGACGTTCCGCTTTATAGAGAGGCGATCCTGTACCGACTTCAAGCAGTTTCCCCCGCGTAAAATCTCTCAACAACATCTACATTATGCGCTCAGGCTCCAGTTCTTGATTTCTTATCCGCGTCATTTGTTGAACTATCAATGTGTATCCATATTTCATCCCCTACCCTTTTCTTGACGACAATGGGGGATATTTCCGATATCTTTCTTTTGTTTGCTTTGTTTACTCCTGACACTCGCACGCATGTCATGTATGTATGTATACCATCACTATCACCCATCACCCTTACGAGTGCCCTATTGTACTCTTCCCAACTTCTATACTCCACGTCCATAGACAACACAACTTCCTCGCGCACGTTTCAATCCCTGGGCTTCGCTTCGTCTGGAATTCGGAACGGAATGGCTTCTCGTTGACACTTTCATACTTCGAACCACGATCTCCATCTATCCGTCCACTCTATAGAGTTAGCATGGTTCTTAATATTAACAACAGTATGTAGTAATTATTTTTTTAGACAAGTATATCTTGTTTAGTATATCTGCATGCATGCGCCGCACGTATCTAGTATTGTACGAAGCATATATTATTTATTAGAAGTACATAGGCTATTTTTATTAATTCGGCATTTGAACCACAGCCTTTATGAATGTTTCGTCGTTTTCAAGGAACCTTTTCCATGTCAGGATCAATCATAACAAGTAGAATGATTAGTGATCGACTCTCATTGACATATCAACAGGACATCCAACAAAGCAACAGAGTCTCACATAAACACGTTCAAATATCGTGCTAACCCTCACTCTGACAACGACCACTGGCAGCCCCCGCCCCCCCAACACACACCAACCCTCTTTCTACGACTTCAACCTTGCAAGCTCAAACAGATTACTCTCTCAAGCCCCCAAATTATAATATACCCAAGCCCACCTAGAGATCCATGACATCTTCGCTATCCTCCGTCGTCTCGAACCTCGTGCGCGCAAGCATGGGCACGTCCGTGTCGAGCACGGTGACGGACGAGGATCTGGACCGGCACGTTGCAGAGCTTATACTGAAGGAGGCCAAGAAGAAGGCAGAGAACTATGGGACGCACGGGATCAAGGCGTTTTTGCCTAGTGGCGGAGGGTGAGTTTCTTCTTCTTCTTCTTTCTTTGGTTCATCTTTCCCTTACGTTGCGCTCTCTCTCTCTCTCTGTCTCTCTCTCTCTCTCTGTCTCTCTGTCTAATTAGGATGTTGTTCTGACTTTGTGATTAACGACAGGACTGACAGTCCAGTGCCGCGCACGAACAAGCGCTTCCTGAGTTCGATCATTAAAACGACAGAGGATCATAATAAGACGGTGTTGCGTGCGCAGGCGCTTGCTGCGCAGGAGCAGAAGCGGGAACGGGAGGAGCAGGAGCGGCGGGCGCGGAGGAAGAGAGCAGAGGAGGCTGCTGAAGCAGAGAGGATGAGGAGGGGGAGGAGGAGGGGGGGAAGGGAGAGAGAAGAAAGCTGGGAGAGATGGGATGGGAGGGAGAGGGAGAAAGAGGGCAAGAGGAAGAGGGATTGGGAGAGGGATTGGGAGGAGGATAGCGAAGAGGAGGAGGATAGAGAGAGGAGAAGAAGAAGAAGACATAGAGAACGGGAGAAGACGAGGTCTGGCAGGAAGGAGAAGAAGGACAGAGAACGAGAATGGGAGCGCGAGGCAAGTCCAAGTCCGTCGCCTAGACGCTCGAAGCGGCGTTCGAGGCGCAATAGCGATGAGGAACACGACGAGAGCAGGCATAAATCACGCAAACACTCAAGGTCGAGATCTAGGTCTCGTTCGCCTCGTAGGAAGAAGGCACCGAAGTATGCTTTAGACGATATAGACTCGGACACTCTGCATCATCATTCACCGTCCCGTTCAGCTTCGCTATCAGTATATGAAGACAAGGACTCTGAAGAGTGGGACGTCGAGCATCAACGGCGGTCTACTACAGTTCCGAGTGAAGAGACGTCTTATAGCTATTCCAAGTCTAAAAGGCGCCGGACGCCTTCGCCTTCGCCTTCATTCTCACTCTCACCCTCACCTCGCACACGCACACGCTCGCCAAGCCCCGTTTTCCCCTCCAAATCCAAGTATAAATCCAAGCACACACAGACCACCACGCCGCCATCCGCCATGTCTCCCAGACCTCCCTCACGCTCGCCCCCACCCCTTCCCTCCGGCCCACCCCCTCCTCTCCCCTCGCGCTTTCCCTCCCCAGGTCTCTTCCCTCCCCATCCCCCACACGCGCGTCTCCCCTCCAAAATGGATAAATACTTCGAGGAAAATTACGACCCCCGCCTCGACGTTGCGCCTCTCACCGTGCCGAGTGTGCCTAAGACGGGGCTGATCAACGACGCTGAGTATGCGGGGTGGGACGCGATGCTGGAGCTTTTGAGGATGAGGAGGGAGGATAAGGAGGAGAAGAGGAGGTTGGAGAGGTTGGGGCTTAGTATGACGTCTGATAAGGGATTGCCGCCGTCTATGAAGAAGCACGAGATGATGAGGATGGGGGAGGTCAGTATAATGGAGATTCAGTATAAGAAGAGAGGGACCGTTAGGGAGTGGGATCTTGGGAAGGAAGGGTTGTTGTGATCATTTTTTTCATTCTTGTGTGTTTGCTGTGGACTTGATGAGGTTGTGGATGGTATGATTAGAGAGTGTGTGTATGTAGAACAGTATCAATCAGTATTTTGATTTCGATGTATTACTTCGCATTCAAATCCCGAATGTCCATTGAGGACACATCTCGAGGGAAAAAAATGCGGCTATGTAAAAAATGGTCCATGCCAATGTTTATGCAGGGTCCGCAGGGTCTTTGAGGGTTCCATTTATGAACGTCTTCCGCCTTAATTCCAGTACATTAATTAAATAGCTGTGCAAGTCCGATATTCATCACAATTGGCTGAGCTTAAATGTCGTTGTTGTGAAAAGTAACCGAGATAGAAATTGCCATACAGGGGTGCGCCCTGAGGGTTCGAAGGAGGATACATACATACAAGTATAACCCAAGTTGATTCGGACATGGAGTGGGAGTGGGAGTGCGCCACCATTGACACATTGATAGAACTCTAAAAATGAATTTACTCGCACACGAACAACCATAGCCTGAAACAAATGTTGAAATGGACTTGGACTTGTGTGGATTCTTACTCTGGGGTGACATCGCTTAGGACCGACCTGCCAAGGGGCGCGCGCCTATTCAATATTCATAAACTCTACTACCTTGATCCGGTGCATCATGTCAAGGCTCTTGCATGAACAAAGCGGACTCTTCACACTCGCTCGCAGCGCCCTTACCCAAGCAAGAAACCCACGAGCCGAATAAGCGTAATACTATTACGCCGACACGACGCGTGGTGCCCGGATCCGACTCGGTATCAAAGGGTCCTCAGGGTGCAATAAAGAAGATTATGAAGGATCCTCAACGTCCATCGGAATCTTGTTTGTCAGTGGTGTTTTAGTGGTTTCAACTTTTGGTGCATAAGGAGCAAGAGAAAGGGAGTCAGAGTTAGGATGTGTCGGGTGTCAATGCCAAGTTACGGAGTGAGTTTTGATGATGGTCAGAAAGAAGCACTTACCGACAGCTAGTATTTAGGAAGGATGATCTCTAGACAGAAGAACATCATGATAGAAATCACAGTCCATTCTACATTTCTCTCATAATACAACTGTCAGATGTCTTCCAATGCAGCATAAACACAGAGATGAAGGGACAGCATAGATCTGGTATCAATGTGCCAAGTAGAGAGTACAAAGATCAGAGATGAAATGCAAGCAGTGTTACTATGTTACTGTAACGAGGCCACTCGTTACCCTAACAAAAGTATCAAAATTATTAATTATATTACATAATAATAATTATATGTATATATATATGAGGTTACAATTATGTAACCTCAATAGCTTTATTTTGCATACCATAGGCAGACCAAATTGACAGATTCTAACTTACAGATCATGCAAGTGAGGCTACATAGTGCTAGGCATTACATTGTTTAAAGTCAGCTTGCATTGACTACTGCCTTTGGCAAATGAGCAAAGTTTTTCCAAAAAGTTCTCATCATCACTGATACTATCATAACATCATATAGTGTTATAAAAAGAACAGACATCACCTAGGACAGGAGATGTCCAAGGAGGATGCGGTGGCCAGAGAGGATGCTGGACACTGGGCAGTTGGAGAACCATCAGGTGCTCCAGGAGAAGCTACTCCTATAGGAGTAGCTAGGAGTGCCACGTGTCACAGGCAACCATAGGCATGGCAGGAGATGTGATGCCTGGAGGACTATTTAGTCCTCCTCTGATACAACCACATGGTAGTGGTCCCAGGACTGGGAATAATGGTGAGATGGGTGAGTAGCTACCCAGCTCTAGCCAGGCTCAGGAGTGGGACATGCTGCAGTAGCAGCTAGTTGGTGGAGACCTGAGTTCTCAGCCTATATAGAGACAATTCCAGAAATGTGTTGGAGTTGTCAGATGACAACCATGAGGATGAACCAGACAAGATCCTCAAACAGAGGATCATGGTATTCTGGAGGAACCATGGGGAGGTCCTAAGGGCCTCCACTTGGCAGAGACTCATAGCATGAGTAGCAAGACATATTCATAATTGAACAGCTGCTAGCTGTTTGATTGACCATCCCAAAGGAGGTCAAGCCAAAGCAGACTGAAATGTTCAAGTCTGTCAAACCCTACTTGGCTGATGGTTGTATGTGTCAATTATGCCAAGAGGATAGAGAGCAAGAGAAAGTGCTCTCTCTCATAGAATATGCCTGCAACATGTGTTACATGTCAATAGGACTCAGGGATACTGGACATTCAAGAATATCATCCTTGGATTGTACAATCAGTTTGTGCAACCCTCCACTATGCAGGAAGGGACACATTCTGCAAGATACCTTATATGGTAGAGGAGAGTGTGCAGGGCTTCCATGAGGCCCTGCTCAATGAGGCCTAGAATATGGCTGTATTCCTTAACAAATTTACTATCCAGGAGCAGTTCTTGAAGGGAATTCCCTATGAGATGTTCATGGCCCTCATTATGGATGGAGGCATGGCTCTGGAAGTGAACACTATTAAGGAGTTCATGGCTAAGGCTCAGGCCTACAAGAACAGTGTGAAGATAGTAGCACACTGGAAGGGCAACCTCAGAGAGCTGTGGAACTCACATAACTAGCAGAGGGATATCCAAAGTGTATTAGCTGGTAAGCTACAGTGTACAGGCCTAGCTACTCACCTAGCAGAGGGATATCTAAAGAGAATAAGTCTGAGGAGCCCCATTTTTCTTTTTATTTTCTTATTCAGTATTGTACTTTGTTATCATATGCAGCTGCTACAGTTACCTGACTTACCAGTTTCCCCTTCTGATACCCCTTAACATACATAT
>JAGDQM010000124.1:0-11850 GCA_017580835.1 Termitomyces bulborhizus
TCTTGGTGTTTCTGGATCAGCTTTGGGACCCAGATCTGGCAGGTCTTTGATGGCATTCAATGCTGAGAGTATTTGGTTGAGGTCGGGTTCCTGCCCTTTAGTAGAATTATTCACATCATCCTGTCTTCTTTCCTTGGTAGCCTCCCTCTTGTCAGCCCTCTCATCTCTAATGCGGTCAGCCGCCTCCCTCAATTCCCTGACTGCTTTCTCTGTGTGAGTTTCACCTCGATCCCCCTTGGATGCCTTCTCTGTCAGTGTTACTGTCCTTGTGGACCGGCAAACTTGCAGCTCCTGCACCATTTCGTTAGTGTGTGTTTGTCCTGCACCCACTGCTGGCAATTCATCAGAGACTGTACCGGGGATGGCTGGGGTTTCATCGTCATTTCCTTGAGTGGGTTTGATGGGCATGGTTGTTGCATTCCTGACAATAGAGTTCATGTCATGGAAGTCTGAGGTCAGTTCTTCTGTATCTGATGTTTGAGCGACTGGACTGGAGTTTAGAGTTTCATTATGACTTTCAATAAAGCAAACATGGTAGGAGCTGTCTACCCTTTTTGTAGATCGATCATAACACTGGTAGGCCTTGGAGTTGGGATCATACCCAATTAGTACACATTCAATAGATCATTCAAAAATCTTTGGGTTATGTTTGTTTTGGTAAGTACAAAGACTCAACAGCCTATTTTGCAGATGTATGAGTAGTTGGGTCTCCTTTCATACCATAATTCATCTGGGGTTACATTCCATACAGCCAACATTTTAGTCTTCCTATGGAGGTGTGCTGCTGTCAGATAGAACTTGTCCTAGAGGTTTGGTGGGCATTTTGAAGCCAATCTCATTGTGCAAGCCTTCCCCATAAGCGTTGTGGTAGGGACAGTGGGAAGACTCATAGAACAAGAAGAAATTAGATTAAGAAGAGGGGGAAGGGTTTGGTCAACAGAAGGCAAGAGGGAATCAATGGCAGAAGAAGGATGGGGAAAAATTGTCAGGTATGAGGGTACAAAGGAGGGGAAGGGTCAAAAAGAAAAGGAAGAATGAGGAAAGAGAAGGAATTCAAGGACAGTACAAAAAGGAGAGGGAATGACAACAGGGAACGTAGGATGACAAGAAAATGACAAAGATAGAAAACCTTATTATGAAACGGACCAGCAGATGGTTTCAGAATTAGCAAGAGATTGGCAATTTGAAGGGGACTTGGAAAGAGTATAAATTTGACTAGCAAATAGTAATGAAAACAGTTTCCCCAGTTTTGGTTTCGTTACTTCTGAGTTGCTCTCATCTATTTGACTGCGTAGAATTGTTCCGGTATTGTCTGGTGTTGGATTCTGTTTGTCTGGGTCATTGAGAGCTGTTGCTATCTGTTCAGGGTCCTATCATCTGACCTCGTCTAAGTGGGTCTTTGACCAAGAGTATTCTTGGATGCACCTTCTCTTTCTTGCTGGTTGGCTGCTGCATTATGGGCACTCCTGGGTTGCCAGACTCAAAAACTCCTGTATTGGACTTTCTGTGGCTGCTAGTCAGGGAACTGCAGCTCGACAAGATGTTAACATAAGAAAGGAACATGACTACTGTGCCAGCAAAGAGTATCTGATCTGTCTTTGTGATTGCATCAATTGTTTTGCATACACTTGGAGACAATAGACAGATATTGTTAAACAACTTTTCATTTATTATTAAAAACACATTCACTGTTGAAGCATTAACACCTCTATTCTATCTAGGAAGCATTCCCTCCTTCCACAGCATGCAATGCATATGCTCAACTCATCCAATGTGTGCTGATATGTAGGGAGCTCCAACTTCCAGTATGATCCCCTTTTTTTGATACCACTCTTTATGTCTGTCACCGTTGAACTCTCCATTGCAGCCAGTGCACAGTATCTTCAGTTGTGAACCAGTTTCATTTTCTCATGCAAGGATCCAGGCTTTAAGCTCACTGAAACCATTGTCTTTCTTTTTTAGAGGAATTGACCATGGTTTATTTGTATAATTGTCAACAATATTCATGATATAATGTACTGCAAATGCGTGGGCAGAGTGGAGGTCAAGGGCATAGAGATCTTGTCTTGGGATGAGAGTGCCAGTGGCTATGAGTTCCCTGTTTTCTTTCTTCGTCAGTGTGACCCCTTTCTCGTCAAATGTGGTCATGATGCTGACATGGTGTGCTAGTCTGCTGATGGATAACAGGCATACTGTTGATTTGGGTATGTATAGTGCATTCTCAAGTTCTAGAAAAGTGTCTTCTGCGATGTGGAGACATATTGTACCAATGCCTGTTGCCGAGATGGATGACCCTCCTACCCCACAAATAGGTTTTTCGGAGATTGAGTTGATTGTGATGAAGTCGGTGGCATCAGGGGAAATGCAGTTGTTTTGGTCTTGCAGGATAAAGCCGATTTGTGATTGCAGTCATGTCTAGTATACTCACCCCAATCCACATTGGTTTTTGGCTCTTCCTCCATCACAATCCATGCGTCCATCTTGAGAGTCTCAGCTTTGGAAAGGGATATAGTAGGTGGAATCTCATCTGCAGCTAGTCCTGCAAATTCTGTCTTTGGTGTAGGGTTTGTTTTCCCTGTCTGAGTAGCTAGATATGCCACGATTGCTTCTGAGTCGCCCTCCAGTGTGAATGCACTACCTCCACTTGGCATGAAAGTGACCTTGGCTGTTTTCTTTCTGTCCTTTTCCTTCCTCTGATTTTCATAGTGTGCTAATCGGGCTTTTCTAGATTCTTCAACAGTCTTGCCTTCCATTGCTCCGCCCTCTAGTATGCACCAAGGAGCTGTGTGGCCAGTGTAAACTTGTACAGGATGTTTTTGTGCTTTGCAAGTAGTGCATGTCAGGTTGCTTCCCCTAAATGGTTTTGCAGCGAATGTGATGGGTGTCATATCTGTAGAGCTTGGGCTGAATTTATCCGCATCTAAAAGGGTTTGTTCTCCTTCCAGGAATTGTCTAATCTCTACAGGCCCATATCTCTTTGTGTCTCCAGCTTGCCCTAGGTCTCGAGAGATGATTGATCGAATGTGGGCAAATGATTTAGTAATTCCTTGGTGACATCTCCTGCATCGAACGCTCGGTTGATTTTCTCGTAGATCGTGTCCACTGTTTTGGTGAGGGGTTCGGACAGGGAGCATTTTGTAGTAAGAGCTTCTTGGAGTAGTTGTACTTGTTTTACTGGGACAGCTCTGCCGTGTTGTTCCTTCAAATAGTCCCACAGAACTATGGGATTCTCCTCCACACAGAGCTTTTGTTCAGACATTGAGATTGCTTGCTTCAGGAATGAGCAAGCAAGGTATTTATTTGAAGCCCATGCGTGGTGAGCACATGGCTCGTACTGAGAATTTGGAGCGGGGGGCATGTTGAAGATGTAGTCCCATAGCTGTACCGTCAATAATTCAAGTTTCATTGTGTAGGCCCAGTTGGAATATTTGCCATCGTCTTTGTCCAAAATGTGGCCAGTCCAAGATGATGTGATCTTTCTGACGGGCAGTACAGTAGGGTTACTGGAGTTGTCCACAAGTTTCATCTCCGCAATCTGAGTGGCAGGAAGTGGTGCAGGCATGTCTTTCATGGTAGGCAACATAGTGTAATTATCCAGAGAGATACAAAAAGCTTTAGAGAAATGCAATCACGTGTCAGATAAGATCAAAGATTGGGCAGCCAGCCCAGCAAAGAGGACAATGAGTGTCTTTGTATGCTTGCAAAGCAAGTTTCAGGTGGATTTGTCTTCTAGTAGGCAGCACAGCAACAACCCATAATCTGTTAGAAGGTGAATCCTCAGTAGTCTAAGTAAACAGATAATGTTATTCCTCAGTCTCCGTATAATCGACTGTATTTGCATACCTAAGTAAACAGATAATGTTATTCTACGGTATGTGTAAGTAATGAGTCTGAATCATATAAGTAATTAAGAAACTCACCCTCAGTCTCCGTATAATTGACTGAGGGTGTTGGGGTGCTGGTGTGTGGTATATAAATCTTTTTTCTCCATTGTCTCTTTGTCTGTCAGTAGTAGCTTTGGCCTTGGCCATTGTCAATGGCTCTGGCCCTCACCACTGTCCTTGCAGCCTACACTCATGGTGCCTATGACGTGTCTACGCATTGGATCTCAACACACTTAGTGGCCACCTGGTTGTTTAATGCCTAAGTTATATCATGATGGGTCATTAACAGTTCTTCTACAGTTGTGTTGTCCAAGTTATGTCCATTTATTATCTTCTGATCAGATTGAAGTCAGGTTCATTGGCATCAGGGAATCTCCAGAGATAAGTTGGGGTTTGTTGGGATTCTGCAATCAGCAGCATCTGTATCTTATCAGTGGTGTATGCTGGCAGAGAGTGGTCTCCCAAAGGAGCTATGGGCAGAGGCAGCAGCATGCCAGGTCTACACAAGAAATTTACTCCCAACTTCCCAGCACCCAGGCACCATTCCAAAAGAGTTGTGGATGGGTAAATGGCAAAGAGTAGACCACCTCTGGCCATGGGGGTGCCTTGCTTGGGAAAAAGTCCCTGAGGAGCTCATCAGGTCAAAATTAGATCCAAGGTCCATGAGAACTTGCCTGATGGGATATACTAGTGGCAAATATTAGCTGTACAACTAGGGAACTTGATCTATTGTAGTAACCTCATGGGATGTAATCTTTGAAGAGGGAAGGGGTCACAGGGTGCTCACAATACTGGATAAGGAGGATGGAGAATGTCAACAACTGCTCACACCTGCCAACACTGACATCTCATAGGGTGTAATACCATCATGTCAACCAGTGGTGCCTAGGACCAGACCTGACAATGGTCCACTACATCTGCTCCCCAATGTTGCCTCTGAGGATAACCCTAGACAAGCGCTTATTCCTACAGCATCAACTACTCCATAGACTGTAACTACACCACAGCAGCTTTGACAGTCCATGAGACTGAGCCAACTCACACCAGCTCTCATAGCCACTCAGAAGACCCTTTGTTGTGAGGATGCACATGTAGGAGAGGAAGACTGAGCACATGACATGCCTATTGTGAGAGAACACTGCTCCCACAAGGCAAGTGCCTGACAAGGCTGTCAGGCAGTGGCAGCAATCAGCAAGACAGAGCAAGCAGAGGGCAGCAGGTGGCAAGCAGAGTATAAGCAGAGGCAGGCCAGAGGGACCAGCGCTATGGAGCCCACAGTTGTTCTGATGGATAGGCCCATAAGAACTGTTATTGCTAGGAGTGGGGATACTTTGTATCCCACTCCTACCTATGTACTACATTGGTAGTACCTATTACTACAATACATTAAGTAATAGTAATAGGCCCAGTCTGTACTAAGCACTGTAAAGTAAGCAAATATCAGCATGAGTAAGCCAGCCAATAGCATAAAGCCCACTGGGAAGAACATCTAGAGACTGACTAATAGCGTGAGTCTCAGGGCAGCCTGCTGACTCATAAGGCAAGGTGCCAAGACAAGAAGGGAGTAGGAAAGGCTGGAGAGATGCTGGAGTCTGGAGGCTAAGCAAGGCTAGGGTTGGACACAGTCCAAAAACTGGTCCCCTTACACCCATGCTAGGAGCACTCCTGGTAGAGAATCCCTATGCATACTTGGCAGGCCTGGTGGGACAAGGCCAGAGTGACAAGTTGACAGTGCCAAAGACCTATGCAGAAGCAATGAAGAGACCCAACTTATGGAAGCCAGCCATGGATGAGGAACTCCAGATGATGAATGATCAAGGGATTTTTGAGCTGGTGGATGAGGGCAGTGTGCCTAGAGACAAGACCATTGTAGGTTGCCAGTGTGTCTATGCAAACAAGTTCAATGCCAATGGAGAGGTCATCTGAAGGAAGGTGCATCTTGTTGCAAAGGGTTATTCTCAAGTGGCTGGGGAAGACTTTGATGAAACCTATGTGGCAGTAGTGCATCTAGAGTCTCTCCATATGTCTGTGGCAGTAGTGGCCCAAACAGGGATGGAGATCTGGCAAGTTGATTTTGTGTCAGCTTACCTTAACAGCACCACTAGATACAAGGTATATATGAAACTCCCACCTGGTTTTCCAGGAGGGGAGGGAAAGCTTGCAAGACTCCAAAAAACCATATATGGGCTTATGCAAGGGGGCTTTGACTGGTACTGGACCTTAGATGGTGCATACAAGGAACTAGGATACACTAAATCAAGGGCAGATCCATGCATACGGTTGAGGAGGAGAAGACCTAAGATTACAATTACAAACACATTCAACAATGACACATTTGGCTTATCATCAACAATGCACAGAGCTGAACAGGCTAAGAAAGAGCTGGCAAAGGTCTACAAGATAAAAGACTTAGGCAAACTGACATTCCTACTTGGTATGACAATCTACCACAACCCAAAAACAAAAACAATATCACTATCTCAATGGGCCTACCTTACACATGTGCTGGAACACTTCCAAATGTCTGCATGCAACCCCCAACACACACCTTTACCAACGGGGATATCCCTGACAAGTGAGATGGCACCAAAAAAGGAAGAGCAAACATTCATGAAAGATAGACCCTACTGGCAACTCCTGGGGGCACTGATGTGGGCACAGGCAGCTACAAGACCAGATCTATCTTTTGCCATCATGCTCTTAGCTCGGTTCCAATCAGACGACCCAGGACCTGCTCACTGAAAAGCCCTACTCCACATCTTATCTTACATCAAGGGGACTCTTGACTACCAGCTAGTCTACTCAAGATACACGGAGGTCAACGTCGGGATACATATTTATGATGGCTGGCGGCCTGGTGTCCTGGAGCTCAAAGCGACAACAAATGGTGGCACTATCCACAACAGAAGCCGAATACATGTCAATGACACGCGGATCACAACAGTCTTTATGGATGCACAATTTCTTGACAGAAATAGGATTTGACCAGCCTCTCCCAGCAATGATCTTAGTGGACAATAACTCATCCATCGCCTTAGCCAAATCCACCAAGGGACACGCTTGAGCAAAACACATTGATATACGACACCATTACATACGCGTGCGTGTGCCAGAGGGAGATATTGAGGTCCACCACATCCCATCATCAGAGATCACCGATATATGCACGAAATCACTGCCAAGAGCTACCCACAATTACCTCGTCGGCCTTATAGAATCCCGACGGTCGAACGTGTTGATGGAAGTCTAGTACGAGCCGTCGGTATGTCGCCATACAATATGAATTACCATATAGGGATACGCCGCCGTTCTATCAAACCTTATTTATTTTCTTTAGACACGGTAAACATTGTTGGGCTACCCTCAGTCGACCACATATTGCTGGAGTGACTGAGGGTAAGCGAATTCAGTTACTTACACATTACATTTACTTATTTTACTTCCTGTAGACATCTGTATACTCAGTCGACCACATATTGCTGGAGTGACTGAGGACATCTGTATATTTCTACACATGATACATGTGTACAGTCTTCTCCTAGTTAGCATAGTGTTTCTCTGGTCAGAAGGCTAGGTATAGAACCAGATTGGGATCCTTAAATAATGCTTGAATACATGCTAACACATTCCTGAAGTAAACTTCACAGACTTCTGTGCCAACCAAGAGTTCATGTTGCTCAAAGTGTGGCCTACTCAGAAGCTTATATGGTCAATGATTTTGTTGAGTTTAAGACTGTTTTCAAACAATAATGCTAGTTTATTCAACATCTGCAAGCAATAGGTCAGTTTAAAACTTCTCATGCTGGTTGAACATCAATGAAATGACTCCTTCAATAGCCATCAATTCAGTAAATTCCATTGAGCTTGTCCCCAGTGTAGTTTTGAGTAGAAAAGTGCATATGCATTATGTTCTGCATGCTTGCCAATCCAAGATTAATATTTATGATGTTCATATGTTGATGCATCTGAGGTGAGCATGCCCTGAGAGGATCAAGCTTCAGAATACATGTGGCTTCCCATAAATATAATGTACTATCATAATACTACAATGCACATTGGTAAATAGCTTTCTAGATGTCTCTATATGCTTTTGACAATTCCGCCAGTGCTCATGTGGTCCACGTGGTACCGTGATCGCGGCCCAGGAAAAGTGTGGGAGAGTTTACCTAAGGCAGGCCATTGCTTGGTTAATTTCATTCCTCCACGATGCGCTTGCTGCCATTCACTTTCCTTCTATTCTCGTCATACTCTCTCATCAACGCTGGCTCCATAAATTCCGGTGATCCCTGCAACCAGGGTGAGAATCGTTTACAGGCCGGCACATATCAGTTCTGGGACGAATGCAACTCACAGACCTACTGTTCCTCCGCTGGAAAATGTGAACCGAAGGGTTGCAGGAAGGACGACTTTCCATTTGGTTATACTGATGATGAAAAGTTTCCCCCTAAATGCCCAAAGGGTCAATTTTGTCCTGATGAAGAAGATCAATGTCAAGGCCTTCTTCCTGTGGATAGCCCTTGTCAACTCAATCGTGACGGTAAAGTCATCAAGTTCCAGAGACCTTCAGACGCAACTGATTCCATACACAGACCAATGCGAGCCGCCTCCCAATTTCAAGGAGCTTGCTGATACCACAGGACGTGGCCTTAATGTCAACGGATCAGTGTGTCTCAATTCTGTGTGCTTGTGAGTACTTGATTATCTTAACACTCACAATATTTATAGAATATACAGATGGGCAAACAAGACCCTCGGCGTGAATTGTACCGTTGAGAACACAGCATACATTGCATATGGCGCTAACTCTGAGTTCATCGATATCGTCTCGCGGTATAGTGACATTTCTTCTGCACTCATTTTGAGGACTGAAGTTGGTGCAGAGGTGATTGCCGTCTCGGACTATACTGTGATGCTACGCAGAAAGTTTGTATGAATGAGAAAGCTCTCGGAGAAGCCTGTACCGCTGACAAAGAGTGAGCAAAATATTGGCTTAATTTAGGTGAATCAGATTTCACTTGTTTTGTAGGTGCTCGTCATGGAACTGTTTGGCATCTGGTTCCTGTGGTGTTAGTGAATCTGTTCCTCATCATTTTGCTATTTGGGTTTATGTTGTCGTTGGTCTCGGAATATTTGGAGGTGATATCATCGTGCTTACATGTTTTGTCTTTTGTTCACTGCATTGCAGGAATGTTCGGTACCCTTTTTGCTCTCTTTTTTACTCATCGGAAACAACGCGATGAGGAACGAGAGAAACGTCTCCAGTACTGGCGTGAGCAGGTATTGTGGCCAACGTTTCTCTCAACATGTTCACTGACTTTGTTTAGAATGCTTTCCATCAGAATCTCTTGCAGATGAGGGAAACCGCCCGTGCGTCTATTCTCTCATTACCCGGAAACGGAAATAGCACCCGGAGCACTATGTATAGCCGTGACGGGGCTTTTACAGATGATGCCCACGCGCCAATTCTGCAGCATGTAGCACCAAAGGCTTCTGGATTACGACACTACCTTTCAGATGACGGGAGTTCAGAATTCGACGATGGGTTAACAATGTCAGGGAAACAGGTAGACAATCGATTCTGATGAGCTTTGTTGTGTATACCGTTCGCTATGTGTAGATTAGATTCTACAAATCCTTAGAGAATTTAGCGTTCAATACCGTGCGACAGGTTGGTACTCGAAATGGCCCGAGGGAGATGCCTAGAATAGGGTCAGATGTATTAATTGACAGGCTATTACATTCCACAACCCTCATGTCTCCTCGGCCCTCCAGCTCGTCGTCGCCTCCTACCCCCCCTCCTACACCTCCAATCACTCCCAGTGAGCGCACCATTTATATCAAGGGAAAGCACAAGGAAATTGACCCTGGGCGTGATGGTTTTTCGAATCCTGAACCCATCATGTCCACAAAAACGCCAACCTACCCACCCCTTAACGACGATACCGCAGAAACACGTCGTATAGAGGAGGTGAGCCAGTCTCAAGTAATCTACCAGGCATGCTGCTCACAAGGCCTACAGAATCTTCGGAAATGGTTCGTTGCTGAACGGCATCGACGCAAATTCGCTCGCGAATGTGTCCAGCCTACGCCCTCGCTCGTCAATAACCTCTCGAGAACAGCGAGTCTCTTCTGGCTTGAAAAACGTCCGAAATACAAACACGACTCCAGCCTTGGAAACCATGTCGCCCTCCGGTCTCAAGAGAATATCAATTCTGTTTTTATAGACAACGTGAATGCTACCCCAAGTCCCAGTCCCAGTCCAACCCTTTCTAGAGACTCTGAATCTCAGAATACCTTGATGAATGCTTCAGAGCCACTGTCCCCTTTTGCCGACCCGTTTCCAAACAAATCAGTTACGGAGACGAAGACATCGACAGGTACATCTCCCTCGTCTGGACTTCGGGCAAGCCGCTTCCCTATGAGACGAGGACCCCCCGGGCCTCCTATGCCGTTAGACCTTCCTCCTCCACGCACGCCTCCTCCAATACATGCAGCTCCAAGCCCAACATCGCCTCCTTCTATATCGAGGTCTGTGGACACAGCCCAAGAAGATCCGCAGGAAACAGTGTGGTGGCATGAATGGCTATGTGGATGTAGTGAAGGTCCGGAACGCGGAGGTGACTATCAGGTATGTGTTGGTCTTTTGCCCACTCGCCATTACTCAAATAGGTGTGTACGTAGTCAGGCCGCACAAATCCATTCGAGTAACTTTGTCCATTTGTTCGTCTTACTAGAGCAGTCCTTTTACTTTTGTTTGAACTTTTGAACTTCAATGAGACGTTCACGCACCTTTCCCGAGGTGCTTCAACGATTTCCCCATGTATATTACACACATCTGTCTAAGTTTCTATACTCATTTTGTTTTAGAAAACTTGTTGATGTGATTCATGCGTGTTTAATGGAAGAGTGCGAAGCATAATTCTGGTTGTACGTCCGAAATTTCAGAATATAAAATAAAAGTCAGTCAAGCCTACAGTGCCTGCTGCCCAGTGTAGGTGTTACATTCGTTCACGTACGATGTATGCTATAGACATCTCTCTTCTTCGAGTACTGTGAGAACACCATCCGACTTATACATAACCTTAGGACCAAGAAGCTCATGTGATAATTAAATCTTTGTGCATTGCGACAACACAAACAGCAGTGAGACTTGCTTATTAATATGTTAGTTGTGATATTGGATTTGGTCCCAAAGGGAGATCACTGCTGGCAGCCAAAGATGTTTCTTTTGGAAAAAGTGAGAAAAGAACTCTGTTATGGCATTTCTAGTGCGCAGGTTGATACATTTGTGATTTACACTCCTCACAATCAACCATAAAAACCAGAGATATTTGCAATGCTGGGCTGCATGCATCCCCCCCCTCACACATCTGCTCCAGCACAATCCACCCCCTCACATATCTGCCCATGAAAGAGGGTTCAAGGTGTTTGTGACGATTGATGACAAACTTTCTTTACATTCATTTGCATATCCGCCTATGGATCATTAAGTGACAAGCAAGCACATAATCAATGGTGTTCAAATCACAGGGGCTTCTATTGACCATGCATATGATTCATTGCAGAGGCTAATGGTGTAGTGACTATCTTATTCTCATTGGTATACCATTCAAGATGTCTGTGATAAGGCTGCATCTAAGCCCCCTCACATGTCCACTTAACACAATTCACTACCTCACATATCCACCCACAGATGTGTTTGAGAAGGCCAGAACTGCGGGGTCTGTATGTGAGAGGTATGATTCATACCTAGCCACAATATGATTAGCTCAATATAACACCTTACTTGAAGTTAACTGACCAGGAATCCTCGATATAGCTGATCATGTGTCTAATCACTGCAGGAAATGGCAGATTTTCCTTGAGAAAAACATGTCAGAAACATGTCATGTGATTTCTAACATGTTTTTCTTAAGTTTCACATAAAATGAATTTTCAGAGAAAGAAAAGTAAATGTTATAATTCT
>JAGDQM010000125.1:0-11772 GCA_017580835.1 Termitomyces bulborhizus
CCTGTCTACTTGACAATTGACCAACAATTGACTGCGCGCGACGAAGACGGTGTCTCATTGATTGATAGGGTCAGAATCGAGTGAGAATATAAATAAATATAACGTTGAGGATCGGTCGGCGAGTGTGTATGAGGAATTTTCCCATGCAATAGACTAAACAACTGTGATGTGATGATCATGGAACATGCGTTCGTAAACTCCCACGTATAAGGATTTCCCGGGAATACCTCGGGCAAGCAAAAGTCGAGCAATACAAGGCAGACACAACGTATCAGGAGTTGATGATGTTTGTATCTACATACATAGATAGATACGGCGCATAATACTGCAAAAATGGCATTGAGTTTCTGCCTGCAGAGTAACCAACGCCAATTTGTCACCGTTTCCTCATGTTGCCACTGTCGGATCGCCAGGAGCTAGGCATACCCAGTCTTCATCGTCGATCACAACAACCTTTCCATCCCTCCGCTGCTTCTTGGGAGAGGTCTCCACCGGATCCTTGTCCTCGTTGACATCCAACTGGCGCTTCGTCTTGTTCGGGCTACCTGTGTTCGTGAGTTCCAGACCGAACGTGGCCTCACGCAGCCGGCCGCCGGGGGATTTCGGCTGTCCTTCATCTACGTCCATGTCAACATCCTCCAAGGAAGTAGTAGCTTTCGTCTTCTGCTTTTTCGCCTTTCTCGGGGGTTTAGGTGTCGGTACAAATTCACGATTGTTTTTGACGGCCCATTCAATCTCAATGATCCTGTAACCATGAAGTTGCACGAGAGTGCAATGCACGGCGAAGAGATAATGAAGTCAGAAACTTGACTTTCCTTGGGATAGCATACAGAGGAAAACATGGACAACGAAAAGTATCCACCTTTCCTTCAGCTTGATATTGTCAGGCACGTAACTTTCTGCCTTGCGATAAAGATCTAACGCGACTTGTAGGTCGCCTCTGTAATATAATAAGATAACATGTGACTCGGTCATAATGATCACAAACTTTTCGGAATGAGCACGAGCGAGAGCGACATAGGCTCGACCAGTTTTCTTTTTTGAAACCGGGGACAATACATCTGCAAGCTGAGCTTCTTTGTTCCCACGTTCGCTGGAACAAAGTCAATACAAAAAACTTCCTAATTATCATCAAGAATAAGCTCACAATCTCCGCTCCAGTTCTTGTAACCGCGCATTAAGTTCGTCATCGAGATCTTTGTGGCGTTTGAGAAGAGGTGTGAGAACACCAGAAGGAAGAGTTTGCTCCTTTTTGGGAGATTGGGGCTTCGCTTGGGCCATAGTGGAGGTTGGCTGTTGGAACTCCAACTCTTGCTCTCGTGCACGACGTTCTTGTTCTCCTTTCTCTCGTTGTCTCTCTCGCTCCTCCAATCGCCTGGTGACCTCTGCCTCCACAGCCCTTGAAATCTACATTGTGTTGAGGAAGGAGAAAGTGTGAAATTACCATCATGGTCGGTTAGATCATCAGAAGACGCACTCGCTCATCAATTTCTTTCTCTGTAAGCCCGAAACTAACGGAGCGATCGCTTGAATCTTCTTCCAGAATCTTCTCGGAAAAGCTTGGAAGACCCTTTCTCACACCAGGCAGTCCAAATAACTGGGGTCCACCGGATATTGATGCACGCGGGACTCTCGACACTGGGACTAAGGATTGGCGTGATCGCAGAGGCCCTGCTCCAGAGCTCGAACCAGCAGTTGATATAGCCTGGATTATTGCAGGGGCGGGTTTAGCTGGAGGTGGTTGAATCGTGACGGCCGCGAAGTGGGGCTTCGGGGCTGGCCGGTTATCTGGAATAGAGGTCAAGAATGGCATCATGTAAATGGCAAAGACAATCTACCACGCTCGTTGATGACGGGCTTGTTCTCGATATTCTTTGTCCGAACGGCAAAACTGACAAAATGTCAGGGGTTTCCAGATAGCAATTGAGCAGGCAACATACTTAAGGGTATTCAAAGTATCTTGTCTGAACTTGATGCCCGGCGCAAGATTGCAAATCAACAAGCCAATGGATGAACCGCCTAGAGCATCCTGCAATATTCTAGTGAGTTTGGAATTTCGGTAGGGTATACGCGACTGGAGATGGAATATCAGGTGATGTTTCTCAAGTTACCAGTTGTGTAAACCCACTGCGCCTGAATTGAGAGC
Source organism: Termitomyces bulborhizus (assembly GCA_017580835.1). Lineage (NCBI taxonomy): Eukaryota > Fungi > Basidiomycota > Agaricomycetes > Agaricales > Lyophyllaceae > Termitomyces > Termitomyces bulborhizus. The sequence goes on from JAGDQM010000125.1 coordinate 2,147, forward strand.
ATGAACAACTTGCCCGAGAACACTCAGAGATTTGTTGATGGCCGCTGATTCAGCCATTCGAGATGGGTCATTCCCAGTAAGCTTGTTGTTTTCGGAACCAGCAAGGTCGACGAGATTGATTTTACCAGTTAGTACTGTCCATGATCATCAACAGTTGGAAATTCAAGTTTGTGTGTGAAGACATACTTTTGTTCTCGACAGGATCATACAACTTCGCTTCTATTGTCAAGACTGCATGGGATCGAGATGACGCGTGATTCAAATTTGTCGATCCAACCGAGCGATGTTTTGTGGCTCGACTGTATTGAGGTCAGTCTACAAATGAGAGGGTGTAGGAGGGTTAAGGTTTACTTGTAAATGGCATCAAATTCTTCAACGTTTGAGATAGGCTCAGAAGTCAAGTTGGCAACAAAAACCATGCCTGCATCGTTCTCACGCACAGGCAACTTTGGTGCCTGGAGGACTTGTCAATGGTTTCTCTGTGCTGTGGAGAAAGGGCGACTCACATTCTCCCTTGTCACAAGAAGGTCGTATACTTCATCCTTATAGATCTCCATGTAAGATACAAAAAGCGAGACATTGTACCCCGTAATTGTTTCCTTCTTATCGAACATAGCCTATGTACAAGTTAGAAGAGCAGTAAGTGGAAAATAAGCAGACTTACCCGTATAGTCCGGGGAATGACACCAGGCTCTGACTTTGAACCCTGCATGGTATGAGTCTTGCCAGATGAAGTAACCCCGTAAGCAAAGATAGTGACAGTCTGCAAGGCATCTCAGTATCGTTGTATGAAGAAAAGCTTTGCCGACGCACCACTCCACTGTAAACGACATCAATCATCGGTTGAACATCATTCTGGAATATCTCCTCCTGAGCCGAAGTCTGGTCATAACAGCTTGAAAATCTAATTGGGGGACGGGGTTAATTAGTTCTCAACGCCATAAGGAGCACCTACGGAAACTTGAAGACTTGCGAGGGGTCTCTGGGATTGGTAACGCTTATAACACTGCCACTGTATGAGCCAGTGTCATCTGCACCATGTATAACCTTCACTGAGCCATCGTCGAGCTCTGCGTTGAGCCTCGGTCTCAGCCTTGCTATGATCTTGATCTTGGCGGACGCCATTCTTGCGGCGGGAAGGTGGTAATCTCGGGATGAGGAGAAAGCCAAGTTCAACGTCGCGACTTTGACTGATCACGTGTTCGCGGCATCCAAGCGGAGCTACAAATCGTTGTCAATTACAATCAACCCTCTTGTCTTCCAAGACTCTCTATTAGTGATACCGTACTCTGTGTCTATCAGGGACTTTCTATTGGTGAGACCAGACTCAGCCTAATTAGGCGGTCTATTGTTACACGGGTTCTCCCACGCAAATATTATATATATAGTCATATAATACCGTGGACCCAACTTTACGCCCGTGCAAACTCTTCCAGTCGAATTCCTCTGACGGGCCATGTTTGTAGTTCGTTTATCTTGATGCACTTAACGCGTCTAATTTCAGCCTGCTGAAGAGGAACACAAAACGCTCGACGCTTCTTCGGAAACTACGCTGGTTCGTTATGAAGGAGATCATCCTGCGGCTTGGCTCTTGGTATGAGGGACTACTGCAGGTACTTTAAAATTGGCCTACCCTTCGAGAACACAATGCATATATGCGGTGCCGTTTAATACGGTCCTGAAATGTGGGGGGCGCGTCCGCGAAGACGAAGCACTTTCAATGAAGGCTAGCCGACTCTCTGGGACTTCCAGCCCCTAAAATTCTTTTCTACTCCGATAATGAGGACGCAAGCTGTGGTTTTATCTGGATGACGCGCTTACCGGGCGACCTGTCGCAGGTGTGGGGCGATCTCTCCGATGTTGAACGATCGACGATCATGGGCGATAGCTGCACCAATGTCTCCTTCGGCTTCGGGAATGTAAAAATCCTCGCAGTCGGGAGATATCTTCTATCACTGGTACATGGATCAGGATCTTTCGCGCTGATAGTGGTGTCATTCCCGCATGCGCTGATAAGGCCGACCTCTGTCGATATCTTGTGGGTCCCATAAACCATGCCATTCGTGATCAACCGGAGGAGAAACGAGTGGAATTCGACGACCAAACAAACAAGAAAAATACAGCATCTAGCAGATATGTCGCATACCACTGTTTTTACACCTGGTGATCTTACGCTCCACAATATCCTTGTGAAGGATGGGCATTTCTCAGGCATCATTGATTGGGAGTGTGCAGCATGGCTTCCAGAGTACTGGGACTATACTATAATTCCTTTACCATGTAGCTTTGCGATCTATAATGACCCTGCTTTTTAAGTATTACGAGGAGCTGATATGTGATTATGCCCTCTATGCTTCTACATGTGAGTCTTACCCTTTGTTCCTCTTGCCTTTAGAACATGGTACAACTGTTTGGATACCTAGATCATATCGTCGTTTCCGTCAATTTACTTTGTGTTCCGCGAATGATTAATAATGTTGCTTTTAAGCCATAGTAGTGGGCCTGTTGTGCGAACGCAAGGATATCAATGCGAACAGGCTTGAGCGGTCCTATATCAACTTTCGAAGAATTGGGACCCAATGTCAAAATCGGAGTAATAGAATAACATGTTGTCTTCAATCAAAAACATGTTGGTCGCCCGTAGAATTTCTCGATGCTCGCGTCACTTTGTAAGGTGTTAGAACCTGCATGTATAAGGCATAGGTGCGCAAGGCCGATCCAGTGGTGGCGCCGGCGGTCGAGGTTTATAACTGTGGTAGGAGTGTAACTAAGGTGGATATCAGGCCCTTTGGTTTCAGATACAGAGGCTAAAATGCTCACAGGTTATTTCTGGAACGTGGTGAAGAGTAATCTATATGGCTGACAAAAAAGTCGACATGGCCTTGGTAATGCTATCATTGTCCTGTATGTGGTGCACAAGCAGCTGGAAGATGTTACTGGCCCAATACATACTTTGCAATAATTTGACCGACGAATGCGCAGCTATTTGCATCGGTGACACATTGTCGAATCGTATATTCCGCGCTCCTTACAATGACAAGCTGTGTCGAATTTTCTGGGCAGAAACAATGAAAGATCCAGAGTAGAGTTCGGATTATACAGGAGATACTGCCACTACTATAGGTGCAGTAAACTACAATCGTGAGTTCTCCAGCACATGACGCGATCTTGCCCTCCCCAATATAGCCGCAATGACACCTTGGACATCACCGGTTTGCAAGTGGGCTTCAATAAGGTCGCCCACATCGACGCCCAGTTCCTCCAGCCCTTCCGTCTGTACCGCTGCCAGCTTCCCTGTATCTGGCGCGAATATGAGCGTGATTGTTACGCGATGTGGGCGTTCACCTTCCACAAGCGGGTCGATACCATAAGTGTACCGCAATTCATTTTCAGACGCAGCGTACGACTTTTGCAAATCCACCATTGACCGATGCAGCTTTGTCGATGCCGTGTACCTTCATATTTCATCATCGACACCACAGAACTAGAATTCGCAAGTAATACATACCATGAATACAGTGGCACAAGTCTGGCATCATTCTCCTCCACTCTCGCCATCTTGACCGCCTTCTCTACTTCCGCGCGCTCAGCCTTAAGTGCTTCTAGATCCAACACACCACGTTTGACCTGCTCCTTAATGGTCTGCACCTGCGCGTTCACACTCTCTAGTTCATCATTCAGCGTCTGCATCTCTTCAACTTGGTCGACGAGCTTCTGATCTGCAAGCGATATTGTCAGCCGCGGGTACGGATGTGTTTTGCGTATTCGTGTGAGCGCAAGACGCGCGTCCAGGATTTGTTGTGCAAGCACGGTTGCCTCCGCCGCCGCTTCCTTTACTTTATCATAGTCTATAGATATCTGTCAGTGCCTTTTCACACGATGAGAAAGTAAGCAAAACACGCACCGCTCTCAACAAGGGGTGCAAGTGTACCAATATCCTTCTGCATCTCTGCTAAGCTCGATTTGGCGACTTTAAGCCTCTCCTTTTTCTGAGCATTGCTAGCCAGTAGATGTTTGTTGTCCTCTGCCGTCACAATTGGTGCATCATCTATATCGCTTACGATGGACTTGACGTATCGGTCTTTCGCATTCTGCTCCAGGTATTGAAATTTGAGTTTCCTGAGGAAAGACTGTAGTTCAGAAATTAGCCACACCAAAAAATACAGGTAGAAGACGCACGTGCAATTTGGGCAGCCACATCGGCAGCGACTATCACAGGGTCCCTGACACCGTCCAGTTCCTGGGTGTCGTCTGAATCGGGGTCAAGTTTCCAGGTGTGAAAGTCAGTGGCGTTACGCAAGAGCTGCAGATTTGCTTTTTCAAGAGTTGACTTGAGAGTCTCTGCAGCTTTCAGAAGCTGTTCCTGCTGTGGTGAACCAAAGGACGACGACCGCCGTTGAGTCGACATAGCGGTGTTGATTCAAGACGCGTTGTGATCACGTGTGAAATATTCTCCCCCCATGACCGCGTCAATTGCAATGACGTAATACTAGTTAACGTTTTTCACATCCATGGGCAAGAAAAACTCGAATGCTCCTCCTGCCAGAGGCAATAAACGAGGTCGTGGCTCAGGCAGAGGCCTAGCAAAGGGACACGCATTCAAGCGACGAGAACGGGACATATCTGCATGTCACGAACGACCAGATAGCGCGGTGGACACTCTCAGCGACGACGAAAATCAGGGTCCGGGTAGCGATGAGGAAGATGAAGGCAAGGAAGATGATGTACGGATAGAGGTGCCTGTTGCGATGTGGGTAAGATCCTTCTACAATCTACCATCTCAACTCGCTTGACACTCAGTGCTTAGGATTTTGATCACTGTGATCCACGGCGCTGCTCGGGAAAAAAGCTTGCGCGTTTGGGCCTGATAAAGGAGCTGAAAGTTGGCTCCAGGTTCAGAGGCATTGTCGTTTCGTTAGTCTTTCCAGATCCCATGGTCGCCGCTGACCCTTTGACATAGACCAAAGGGAAAACAAGTCGTTAGCCCTTCAGATCGCGAGTTAGTACTAAGTGGAGGACTTGCTGTCGTCGAGTGTTCATGGGCACGACTTGATGATGTCCCATTTGGAAAGATCGCCAGTCCTCATGAACGCCTATGTGAGTGTATCTTCTAAATTCCCAGTTGTCATCTATTTAACCTGCCCTTGGAATTCAGTGCCGTATCTCTTGGCTACGAATCCCACCAATTACGGAAAACCATGGCGGCTAAACTGCGTAGAGGCATTAGCTGCCGCTTTCTATATCACAGGATTCGACGCATATGCAGAGAAACTGCTCAGCGGTTTTGGGTGGGGTGGTTCTTTCTATAAGGTCAATCGGTACGGTTATTTAATTGTTTTCTCTCTCATCCATACCTGACGTCTTTTCAGAACCTTCCTGGAACGTTACAAGACCTGTAATTCTGCTCACGAAGTCAGCGCGATGCAAGATCGCATCATAGATGATCTTGAAAAGAACTGGACAGAGTCTCGACGCCAGAAAGGTCATTCTCTCATCATGGCCGATACCATCACAATTTATCATTTGTCTACAGAGGAACTGGGTGACGAGGGCGAAGACCTTTTAGTCGCAAACCCCAATCACCAACACTTTTATGACAACGACGACGACGAACCTCCTGGCTCTGACGACGAAGCCGAGGGTGATGAGTTGTGATCTGCCGAAGTTTCACCTACTGCGGCGCATGTGAGAGGGACGCTTTCAACGACTTTTGTTTTGTAGATGCGCCCCTCAGGTCTAATCTAATCAATGTACGATGTCTTCAGACAATTCTTGCCGCTTTTCTGTGGTATAGCTGTCAGTGAGACGAAGTCAGCCTATCCTGAATGTATGATAGACGAGTTCTTCATCAGCTTCATTTGGTTTGAATGTGAAGAAACTAGCTTATCAAGCTCGACGCTCATCATATCTACGATGCTCTATCAATGTGCTTTTCGCAGCTCATTCAGTAAGTATATCACCCCCGACGCTGCTCCTACCGAGGCCGAATAGTAGAACTATCCATTGATCAGGCTGCAACAGTCCTCAGGCTTTTATACCGGACCAGTCCTAGTTTTTGAGGCAGTATCACAACGACGATCAGTGACCACAGGATGAAAAGTTAGGTGTGTAACGACCGAAATGGATCTGGACATCCATTACGGACGTGTGACAGAAAATTTGGGCCAGTGCCGCTGGCCGAGGATGCGAACGGAGATGGGGCTACAACCTTATGCCTACGCAATGTGGCTGGTAATCCACGGGGGGTGCAACGTCTGAGTGTCCTCCATGGAAATTCCATCAAATTCTTCCGCCATCAAAATCTGACGATTTGTGCTGTGCCACCTTCTCCTAAACGAAAAGTATAGAGAAATGTGTAAGCGTCCACAATAAAATTTAACTTTAACAGTAGGCTGAGAATGGATGAGTGGTCTTGAGCTATGTACGCAAAGCAGCTCAAAGTTCTGACTGTGGTAAGGCTTACATCGACTCATACCTTTTGATCCAGAGGATTGGTCTGAGAAGCGACTGACCCCTAGGCCAGCGGAAGTTCTTTTGCCGGAGTCAAGTTCTTTCCCTGTCGGAGCGGTCGGAGTCGACAACTTCGATCAATCGGCCGTCTTGTTCGGGCTTATAAAGTAAAGCGAAATCTGAGCAGGGCTTCGAGGATGCCTGCAATGTCACAGAACCATAACTTGACAGTCCTAGACATGAACTATCTACCATTCTCCTGGATGCGTTCGAGGAACGCATGGACCAATTCTACTCCTTTACAAAATTAGCCTATTACCAAAAAAGCAAGGACTGGTCATGCACACTTTATGTACCAGAAGCCCAAGGCAGCTGATCTATATGTAACACTCAAACGTGCACAAGATACGTATATGGGAGCATAATCAATTCCTTCTTTCACTTCGCTTCAATTATTTACTTCTGAGATGCCATCGTGATCCTGTCAGTCGGTTGATTCACATCTCTGGCATAGTTATAAAAGGCATCCTTGGATAGAGAACCTGTGACCGTTGTTTCTCTCATCATGTATCTCATTACTGCGAGTGTATTGGTTTCTGGCCTACAAACTGTATTTGCTCTCAATAACGGGGTCGGCCGTCTGCCATGTAAGCGAGGTTGTGATCTAGTCTCGTGGACTTGACTTACCACTCAACAGTCATGGGATACAACAGTTGAGTGATAAAGGTATCAGATAAAACGGTGCTGACACATGAACCACAGCTTGGAATGCTTATGCTGTGATTGTCAGAGTTACGAGTAATTTTTTCTGACTGATATTTGTCTTTTCCAGTGTAACATCAACGAGACGCTCGTCTTACAGACAGCAAACCTGATGCAATCCCTTGGACTCCGAGTCAGCGGTTCTTTTCACTTTATATTCCGTGTCATGATCTTTTAGGACGTTGGATACGAGCATATGAACCTTGATGACTGCTGGGCGGAGAAAAACCGAAGTGCATCGGGTGATCTTGTCGCCAGTATGCATTTCACTTCTTTCACACACCCCAGATTGATTAGCACGACGCCCAGACAAGGAACGTTTTCCTTCGGGGATGCTGGACCTCACGGAAAAGATCCATGCCCTGGGCCTGTAAGTTCTTTGTTTTAACTTGTGTCAAATACCTAGGCTTATTGATGCTTCTATAGCAAAGCTGGAATTGTAAGAAGGACCTAGATATTGTATAAGAAGCCTATCAAAACTTTTCTGCAGTATAGCGATTCGGGGTGGTTTACTTGTCAACTTTATCCTGGCTCATTTGAAAACGAAGACAGGTGCGATATCTGATGTATGGGGTTACATCGGCCGCTCATCGAGTTTTCTGGTTTGAAAGAGATGCCAAGCAGTTTCAGGATTGGGGTTTTGATTTGTTAAAGTGAGTACTTCCTGCTTTTGCGTTCGTCTCCTTATAGACCGATCTACAGATATGACAATTGTGCAGGTACGTAATTCACTATGCATGATTTACTAAATGCATTGTTCTTAATCACCCTATCAAAAGTTCCGTTTGACTCGATTATCAAGCAAGGGATCTACGGAAGTGCGTGAGCAATGTCATGTAACATTTGATATTGAATTTTGGTAAAGAGTATCAACGTATGGCAAATGCCATCGCGAACCTTTCTGAAACAATGCAGAAACCCCCAATTATATTCTCACTCTGTGAATGGGGAAGGGTAGGCTTCATGACACTATCTATCACATGGTTGTGTTCAGCCTCTTTTGGCAGGAACAACCATGGTTGTGGGGAAGCCGCCTTGGACAGTCATGGAGGGTGCATGTATTCAGTGGCATCGTTATAATGTTTCTCATTCGTATTATACAGACGACAGAAGATATTGGTAAGCATCAAATACTTTCCTACATACAATCCTCGAACCCTGTAAGGACCAAAATGGGACATACTGGCCAGTATTATCAACAAGCAAGTCCTCATGTCACAGGTCACCGGCAAAGATCCTTCTAATGCACTTATGCTATCAGGAATTCGTTCATAACCTCCGCAACCGACTTCTATGGTCATAACGACATGGACATTGTCAGTAACATATTATTCCGAGATAGTGTCACACTGATGATTAGTCTGAGTCTTTAGCTGGAAGTGTGAGTGATAACTGGAATTCTTCATACACGTCCAACCTATTCATCGACAGCGGAAATGGCGACCTCACGTTTGAAGAAGCAAAGTCACATTTCACCGCTTGGGCACTGATGAAGTCACCACTTCTCATTGTGCGTGCTATCTGATGTTACCATCAGCCAACTTTGACTCTTATGATTACCTCAGTCAACTGATGTAGGTCTTTCCCCTCCCTCCACCTTAGCTATTCTTTCACGTTATGATAGCTCTCCAGGGTAACCGATGAGACTTTGAAAATTCTCAAGAATACGGAGATTATTGGAATCAATCAAGATCCACTTATTGGCACATCTATCAGTCCTTTCAGATGGGGGATCAATGTGTGTTCGAAGGATACAATTCTGTACACACAATACTCATTCTCTGAAAGAAAGACTGGACAAGTAATTCCTCATATCCGGCACAATACTGGAGCGGCGAGAGCCAAAATGGGACAGTATTTATGCTGGTGTGTATGTTTACCTTCTTTCGAATGCTTATGCTAAGGGGTGTTTGTGAAGCTGAATACTCTGCAAGAACCAGTAGATATGTTTTTCAACCTTACAGAGTCACCATGGATCCGTGCTGGGCGGCAATACTTTGTACGGGTATGTTACCCTTGCTACCTGTTCTGCTTTTACAATCTTGACATAGTGACAGGACCTGTGGACCCATACAGACAATGGAACAGCTGTGCGTAATTTTACCGCACATCAAGTGCCACCGCATGGTGTTGTTGCACTGTTATTGAAGGATGCTGGCAATGAACCAGCAGGGTTGTGGCCACCTTGTGCGCGTTTCGAATGGTGTACAGATCAAAATGGAACAAGATTGGATGACATTGGATTTGGAGATCTGCCTTCTCGTTCACTATAAGAATAATGAACTTTGCTTTATGTTTTCATTTTTATTTTTTGTATTACTGTCATGATATCATTTTGTACTGTTTGCAAACCTGCCAGCATGATTCTGCATCCACCCTACCAACAAAAAGATTAGACATGCAAGACCTCATGA
>JAGDQM010000126.1:0-11724 GCA_017580835.1 Termitomyces bulborhizus
GTTGTTGTAATTCAACTTTTGTTCCTGCAATAGACAACTTGAGAACAGATGCAAGGTCTTGTAGCTCAGTCTTGTTCTTGGAGCTAAGTGATCCTGTGAAAACCATCTGCATGCTGATTGTTGTATGTCAAATGAGGTTCTCCTTCTCCATTGCATCCTTCTTTGCCCTCTTTTCTGCCTTCTCCTTCTCCTTTTTATCATGTTTGGCCTGCTCTCTCTGTATCTCCCTCAGTCCTTCATCCAAAGTCATGACACGAGCAGACGTGTGAATTCTCCAACCCTGCCTAGCCTGCTTCTCAGAACAATGATTGGCTTGATTATGAAGAATACCAATTTCACATGTTGCAAAGACCACATGAACTTCTACAGAATCATGTTGTGCCTGCACAAGTTCAAGCTGCGCACAAAGGGCTGCAACCTGATCTTCAAGTTCTGGGCATTACTGGATGGCTGACATTTGTTTGGTGAGAGAGGAGAGAGATGACAAAGAATTAGATGTGCTAGGAGTAGATATCCGACCTATCATTGATCATGTCCAGAGTTGATGAGAACCTGATTCAGATGGCGTAGGAGTTGATGGTGATGATGTCCAGAGTCGCCTAGCTGCCGTGCAGGAGCCAAATCCTAGAGGGGCAAATCAGCAGCTAATAGGTAGGGTCAACTTGGGATGTAATAGTGTGAGCAGTCCTGTTCAAGCTCCCAAAAACTCAGATTAAAAGTGTGTTGGTGTTGGGGGCAAAGGTGATAACAATGCTAGCCAAAGTCGCTAGGGTTGTTGCTAGACACTAGAAAACATGAGAGAATGCTAAAACACTAGAAGTTGCTAGGTTGAGGCAACCATGATAAGCTTAGTCATTGCAGATAACAATGGCAAAAAAGACTAGAATGACAAGACTTAGCAGATTAGACTAAGCTTGTGCTCTGAAATGCAGTGTGAGAGACAAAACTGGGAGGAAAACTGGGATAGGATTTGATTCTGAATCTAGTGTAGTACAGGTGGTCTTTATACTCAGTAAGTGACCATGATATCAAAATATTTGGTCCATAAGATGTGTCAAGAAAATGGGCGGCCACCAATGGAAAGTATGTAAAAAATTATGAATGGAAAGGAAATGGAAGGTACATGAAACAGAAGTCATGGGAGGATCAATGTGAAACAAAATAGAAGCAAAATAATAGGAAAAACTGGAACATGCATGGGAGAACTGTCCAAAACCTGAATGGAAGTGTTGCTAGACTGTGGTAATATTGCTGTTGGAAAGGACGTGAGACAGAAGTTGCAGGAGGTTGGTGCAAGAGGCAAATTGGAGCAAAATGATGAAAAAAGTGACACGTAGATAGAAGAACTGTCAGAGACTTGGATCAAATCATTGCTAGACTGCAGGAATATTGCTATCATGATTGCTAGCATCCAGCAAGTAGAATAACGTATAATTGATGGTGGGCAATGCTGCATACTATTTTTAGTATGTTGTCAAAATCATCAAGTTCAGTGAACAGAGTGAATTGGGGCTTATCATCCTCCCCTCAACTGAAAAATTGACTGTCCTCAGTCAACAACATTGAATCGTCACTAGGTGTCATTTAGGAAAAATCTTATGCTCTTGAATCTCATGATTTTTTGCGTGGTCCGTGCATCAACATGTGACATGGTCTGTGTGCAATTCCAAAAAGTATAAAAAGACCTAGCATTTGCCTTGACTTCATTGTTTCCCTACTTTCTCACCTCTGTCAATCAAGCTTCCATTTGATGTCATCTTTTGGTGCCACTGCTGCTTCCTGGTCTTGTGCTGTTGCCCTACATTTTATCGCTCATGCGGATGCTGTCTTGGGTGCTGCTTGGGCTGAGGTAGCAATGAATGCACAAGCTGGCATCGTTGCCATCTTTTCTATGTATGTTTGCTGGCTTGATTTGTCTGGCAATGGCGTTGTCTGGGAAAAGCAAGCATCGGTATTGAGGGAGTGTCAGGAGCTCTTTCAATGTTATAAGGACAAGGAGTGGGCAATTCCGTTTGGGGAGCATTTTGTGAGTTACTGTCGCTAGCTGCTAGCAATTGATACTAATCCATGTACTTGGCTTAGCAACCATCCCTTTCTTTGCTGTTGGACAAGCTGTTGGGAGGAAGTGATGACAAGGAGGTAGAGGTGCTGGAAACGCCAATGGTGGAAGAGCAGGATAGTGGAGCATTGGTGGTGAGTCACAGGTGTCGCTACATGCTAGCAATGCTGATTTGTCTCAGCTCTTTGATGAGTTGTTGGCTAACAACCAGCACTTCTTTCAGAATCCTCCTGCCAAGGTTTGTGGGGGTGCTGTGTCCACTTCACCCTCAACCTTGCTAGCAATGATGGGGAAGGGCAAGGGAATTGAGGGGAAGGGGAAGGGGATTGATGTCAAGGAATGGGCAATTGTCATATCTCCAACTGGCGCCATCATTGGTGCTTGGGGTGACGCTGGAGAGGAGTTGCTAGCATCACCCAAGACACCCAAGACTCCAAGAGGTGACAAGGGGAAGGGGAAAGCATTGACGGTAAGCTTGATTTGTTGTATGACTAATGTTGCTAACTCTAGTGATTGCAGGGACCAAAGGTAATGAAGCCTCATGCTTGTGCCATTCAAAAATTCAAGGATGAGGCAGATATTGTGATTGATGTAAGTTGTCACTAGGGCTTAGTGTCCTTTGCAAGCTGACTTGTCACAGATGCCAACGCAAACTACTTTTGTGGATGACAAGCTGGCATTAGTGCTGAGGTGGAGGAAAGAGGATACCATCGTGGATACTGGCATGGGGGCTGGCATTGTGCTGGAGAAAGCAAAGGGGAAGACCACAGTTGGTGCTAGTCAGTGCCAGGCATTCAAGGAGGAGCAGGGGGTGGTAAGTTCTAAGAGGTTTCTTTTAGCGACACTTCTGACTTATCTTTAGTGTGACAATTGCTGGGTGGATAATGACCCAGAGGTGTGTTGGTACCCAACAGGGAACCAACCCTCTTACAAGTGTGATTTGTTACAGAAGAGGTGCTCCTGCCAGGGTAAGACGCTATGAGGTCAACTGGGGGCACATGTCATCAAGGTCACTAAGAAGGCTTTGATTGTTAAGCAGGCATGAGAGTTTGTGGAGAGGCAGAGGGGGATAGCGGTGGTAGGGGGAGAAGTGGCAATTTTGGCTGCAAGTTTGGTGCTACTGACAACACAGACTGGGAGAATGGGCGTGATGGTGCCAAGGGAGAAGGTAAGGAGAAGGAAGAGCAAAGTGGTGGTTGCTAGTGATAGCAACCATTCACCTGCATGCCCCCTGCCCAAGCGACGAGCTTTGACTTCTTCCCCAGTAGTGAAGGCTGGGGCATGTAAGTGACGGAGGATCATAGTTTCTTCTCTGAGTGGTAGCGTGGCAACACCACCCGTGGAGAAGGAGCATGTAGTGAGGGCGGTAGCATTGTCTTTGGAGGACATGGAGGAAGGGCCTGTGGCAGGGCCTAGCGGCATTTGGTAAGTTCTGAAGGATTCAATACTTTGCTTTTGCTAACAAAATAATCATAGTCAAAACAAGTTTGGCAAGATAGCGTCGTTGGTGGGGAGTTTGAGCAGCAGTAGCAACTTGGAGGATGGCGAGAGCAGCAGTGATGAGGGTGATGGTGATGAGGCTGGCAAAGATGATGGAGCAGAGGAAGAACCGTTGACTGAGGCCAAGGTGGTCACTAGTCCAGTGGCAATGGTTGTTGATGAAGAGCCAAAGCTAGCAACGCTGATTCAAACCATTGACGTTGTCCCTCCTGCCAGGGAAAAGACCAGTGAAGAGGATGCTATCCCTTTGGCTAGCGACCATTATACTGGGCTGCCTGCTCAGTCTCCTGTGAGTGCTAGCAACTTCAACCTATCATTTCTGACTTTGTTTAGGATTGTTGGCTGCCTCTACCAATGCGTCGTTTGGCAGAGGAGGATGTAGCCTGGCTGGGCAACGATTTTCCTTTCCTGCATCTGCTGAATCCCATTCCGGTGCTAGAAGAATGTGGATGATGGGCTGCTTGTGTTCTGCCAATGTTTGAACAAGAGTTAGCGTTGGCAACATCTGACCTTCTGGCTGCCAGAACAACGTACGCTAGAGCCAGGCAAACAGTACAGGCGCTGCGTGACTATTGGCAAGATGTGAAGGACTTGGTCGTATGGCAGAGGGATAGCGGGGTGAGGGAGACTGATTGGAACTTGTGGATCAAGGAGGAAGTTCCTAATGACAACAATAGCCTCTTGCAACCAACACCTAATGCTTGAATAGTTTGGACAAAGACTAGCCCCCTCAAGGGGCTTTTTATGTAGTGATTTGTGTATAGCAACAGATTGACTCCCTTAAGGAGTCACCAAAATGTATATGGCAGACTAGCCCCCTTAAGGGGCCTCTTTCAACAAGCGTGAGGGGTGAATAAAGACAAAGGGTTTTTGTAAGCATCATGAAAAATTGTAACAAAAAAAACAACAAAAACTTAATGAAATAGGGGAAACACTCAGTAAATCATCATGGCATGAAAACCCCTGGGGTTGTGCAAGCACAAAGCTACAGTTGTTGCTAAGGCTGCATCTTTTGAAACAAAGCAATGAAAATGTATAGCAAACTAGTAAGCAAAATAGAAAGTCAGAAGTGATAAAGTGATACGTGTGCAAAATGATGTAAAGTAATGTAGCAATATTATTCGTCATTGCTAGTGATTTCTGGGAGGGTTTCATTGTCCAAGAGTTCTGTTTCTTCAAGCTGACAAAGCTTGGCAGTATCAATGTCTAAGATGTCGTTAGGGATGGTGATTTGTTCATGTGCAAGATAGGGGACCAAGCAAAAGGCTGCTACAGGCCTATGGAGAACTGAGCCGTCTAGTTCACAAAGAATGTAAGCGCCACCATAATTTTGGGAGATTACCACCAATGGGCCGAGGTAATGAGGCCTCATCTTTTTGTTATGGGTGACTTCAATTTGTGTGTTCCACGGTGGAAGTTGTAGTTGTGGATGGTCACTAGTGGTCGTGTTCAAAGCAGACTGCAGCTTGTCATCTAGCATTGAGTACTTTGTCGTGCAGGTGGTCAAGGTCTTCCTGGTGTCGCTGGAGGTCAATAGCTCATCTGGCAATGAGGTTGGTAGAGGATAACATGGCGTTGGGTGGGGGTTGCAGATAAGTTGCTTTGGTGATGTCAGCAGGGAATAGTGGGTGAGTCCCAGTAGTGGCGTAGTAAGGTGAACATCCCATGTGTTTGCGTACTGTTGATGCGTTGCTTTGCTGCCTAGCTGCCATGCAGGAAACAACAAACAAGGCCAACTAGATAGGGTGAGCTAGCAAAGGTGCAATGTTACGTAGTGTGAGGGGAGTCAGCAAAAGTCCCTAAGACCTGGTAGAGTTGGTAGCGTTAAGAGGATGGGATGTAAACAGCAATGTCGTTAAGGTGACTACCAGTTTGTAGTCAGAAGGGGGAGATTCTGTAATGAAAAAGACCCAGAAGGTCATTAGTGATTTGGTTTTTAAACAGTCGAGGTTAACAAAAAGCACGAGTTGCTAGCCGTAAGCGCTAGCCTTAACGAAACAAAAACAAATACTAGGGTGCCCAGATGGCACTAAACAAGAACAAGAGTTAAGCTTAACAAGACCGTTAAGCTTAGAGGGCAAGCAAGAACACGACTTGACTGGGTGAACCCAAATCAGTCGGTAGAGAGACTAGGTCAAAATGAGATCTGAAGCTAGGTCTGAAGTGAAGCTAAGGCAGACAGGTATGATTTGATGATGTTTAGCTACTGACAGGGCAGTATTTATATGTACAGTAGAGTGTCACAAAAGGGGAAACCGGTAAGTAAAGTAACCATAGTGGCTGCTTGTGATAACAATAGTAGAATTCAGAAAAATTCAGAAGGTCAATCCACGGCCGGCCAGATAGGAAAGTGGTTACAATCTGGTAGTGATTGATTGATGGAGGCTAGTCAGGGGCTGGTACTGGTCATGTGACTGGTCAGGTCAAAGTCCTGGTCAAGGCTGAGAGGGTTGCTAGTTGTTAAGATGATGGGGGAATAAAGGGTGAGTGTTTGCTGATGTGACCAATGTCATTAGTCGGTAACTGTTAGTTGGAAGTCGTTAGTCGAGGTGTCATTTAGATAAGTCGTTAGTTGTTAAACAATTGGTGGCCACCTGGTTGTTTACTGCCTAAGTTGTATCGCGACATGTTGTTAACGGTTCTTTATTTGTTATTTCTTGATTGGATCGACGTCGGGTTCATCAGCATCAGGGAAATCTCCAGAGATAAGTCGGGGTTTGTCAGTATTCTGCAATCAGCGGCATGTCTATCTTATCATCCTCCCACCAACTGAAATTTTGACTGTCCGCAGTCAATCATCCTGTCAAGGTCTTGTGATTGGTAAGGTGGTCTGTGCATGGGTCCAAAAAAGTCCATTTAAGCAAGCACAAATCTGAACTCCGTCATTTCATTCTTTCCTTCCACTTTCTTTCCTCACTATGTCCACTCCTGCCTTCTTTGACTATGCAACAACCTATGCTCACCTGGCAGCTGCCCAGGCCTTTCTCAAGACAGCGCCGAAGGTCTTGCCTCTGGCGAGGACCTTAGTGTCCACCAACCCCGAGGCTGAGGTCACGTCGCTGCTATTGACGTATTGTCATTGGTTCAAGGGTGCAGCCAGTAGCGGGGTGGTCTGGAAGGAGCAGGCAGAGGTGGAGGCGGAGTGTCAGGCTCTTTATGCCCAGTACAAGGATGAGGCCTGGATAAGGCCATTTGACAAGAATTTTGTAAGTCTTCTCTTTTTGTTAACGCCTTTGTTAGTGCTAACAGATTCTTTTAGGGTGCGAGGCCTGTGGGCATGGTCAAGGTGCAGGACATGGGGGCTGAGGGGATGACAATAAGTACCGGCAATGTTGCTAAGAACATAGCAATGTCATTAAGGTTTTCTGGAGCTTTTTGAAGATTTGTCATTTGACGAGCAATTCTTTTTCCAGCACTCCATTAGGGATCCGGCGGCATCGGCTGGAATGAGGACCAGAGAGGACCAGGGAGAGGGGCTGAGTTGCCGGGGAGGCACCTCTGGTGGTGCAGGTGAGGAGTTGCCTGCATCGCCAAGGACTCCTCAGACTCCCAAGATGAAGAGGATGACGGCGCAATGACCGGTAGGCATAATGGTACCTTGCTAACAGTCCTTGCTAATGTCTTGCTTCGTCAAGGAAAAGGGCAAGGGGAAAGGATGAGAACAAGAGGAAGCAAGCAATGACGAGCTGACAGTAAGTCTTGTTGAGTTGTCGTTAATGGTCTTAACGGCTTTTACAGACTCTGGTACATAGGAAGGGTAAGGGTAAGGCGAGGGCCAAGTTGGAGGACGAGGATGAAGAGAAGGATGACATAAGTTGTCCCCCTCTTAACGGTTGACGCTAATGCTAATAGTCCTTTGACAGTTTGTGCCCCCCAAGTCGTTCGACGACAAGGAGTTGAAGAGGCTGCTTAAAGGGCGCCTACCGACAACAGTGGTGGATATGGGGCTGGGGGCCAGCAAGAAGGTAGGGAGGAAGGGGAAGAAGGTTGTGGATCCCATGGCAAGGGTGGCGTTTTGTGAGAGGGTTGGTGTGGTAAGTTGTTCCTTCCTTGATTAACGATTTTGCTGTTAACAGTCATTTCCAGTGTGATAGCTGCTGGGCAGCAAACAACCCAGAAGGTTGCTGGTACTCTACCAGCACCTTCCCTTGCTTCAGGTGCAATGAAGCAAGCAAGGGTTGTTCTGCCCATGGGCAGTCATCATGGGGTCGGCAGGGAGGTCATAAGGGGAAGAAGGCCGAGGATGCCGCCTTAGTGAGGGTGGCCTGATGGTTCTTGGAGGTGCAGAAGGAGTTGGCGGCGGCCGGTAAGCTGGTCACCATTAAGAAGGCAACCCTCTCATTGCATACAAGGCAGGAGGGGATGGTAGCGGAGGGGCATGGGCAGGTGCAGAGTTGGTCGGTAGTGGAGTTGGAGGAGGACAAGGAAGACATCCAAACAACGCCCGTTACTAGGGCTAAATGGCGTCGTTTGGAGAGGGAGACAGGGGCAAATGACGAGGTAGAGGCAGAGGGATTGGCGTCAGGGAAGGTGGGCAAGGGGGATGAGGACAAGGATGATGAAGACAACGGCAGGGATGAGACTCCCTTGGCCAAGAGGGCGGTGGTCACTAAGGCGATCGCAAGGAGTCTAGGTGAGGAGAGGGAATCAGAGGCCAGGCCAGAGGCGGGCCCCAGTGACAATGGGTGAGTCCCAAGTCTAGCTTAACGATTATAGATTAACAATTGTCATTAGCGGTTGACCGGTTGAGATGGAGATGCCTGAGATGGAGACGGGTGACAACACTGGGACGGGTGAGGAGTTGTGGGAAGGACTTGGGGGTGAGGATGAGGGCATGGATGAGGGTGAGGGCAAGAAGGCTGGGGTTGAGCTGGTAAGTGCCTATTGTCTTATTGTCATTGTCTGTTAACAGATATTGTTTAGCCAGTAGTCCCTCAGGCAGCCCCCTCAGCAATGGTAGGGGAGGCCGAGGTTCATCAACTGGGGCAGGACCTACTGGTCCCGCTCCCCTTGGATCCTCGGGGGGACCTGGAGAGGTATAGGGCTCAGGCAGCAGAGGCGGCTAGGGTGATGGAGGGGGACTTGGAGGCAGCGGAGGTGGCTTTGCGGGTGAAGCTGTTAATGTTTGGGGTTAATGGTGGGTCAGTATATCAGGGAGCCGTTTAGACTTTGTTAACGGCTTTTTCTAGTCTTCATCAAAACTGTCCAACACTTCATCATGACTGTCCAGGTTGTCTTCATTGTCTAATAAGTTGGTTTTCTCCAGGATCCTTAAACAGTTGGTGTCAATATCAAAAGCATTGGTAGGAATGGGAATGCTTTCCCTGGCGAGGTATGGGACTAAATGGAAGGCAGCTACCAGTCGGTGGAGTACTGAACCATCCAACTTGCATAGGATGTAAGCACCTCCTTGGTTGCGAGATATCACCACTAGCGGTCCAAGGTATCTGGGTCGCATCTTCTTGTTGTGAGTGACTTCAATACGTGTGTTCCTCATCAATACTAGGTCTCCTTGCTGAAAGTCGTAGTCTCAAATTGTCATGGCATGTTCTTGTTCAAAACAAATTGTGGCTAAATGGCGGGCAGTAAGAACAGTGTCGTGTAAATGGTCGAGGTTGTCTTGTCAGCATTGGAGGTCAATGGCATGGCAAGCGATGAGGTCGGTAGTCGTTAACAAGGAATTTGGTGGTGGCTGGAGGTAGGTGGCTTCTAGGATGTCAGCAGGGAAAAGGGGATGGGTACCGGTGGCTGCATAGTAGGGGGAACAACCCATGCATCTATGGATGGTAACTCGTTCTGACCAAAATACTGAATAAGCGGCTGTGCTCCACTTGGACTGGTCACTGTTAATGGCTTTGAAGAGGGCCTGCCTAACGTCAAAGTGAGGCCTCTCTGCTATGCTGTTAGCATGCTTGTTGTAACCGGATATGTGAATGTGGTTGAGATGATACTTCTGGGCAAGGTGGGCAACTGCTTTGATGATTGGGGGTCCGTTATCGGTAATGATTTCGTTAAGAGCACCCCAATGGCAGATGATGTCTTCTAATAACCATTTAGCAATAGCGTCGGTATTTTCTCTAGCAAGCATTTGGAATTTGGGATAATGGATTAATGAACACCGGCCTTGGATGATGTACTTGAACTTGTTTGATGGGGGCATGAACATTGTGTCAATATAGATCTTGCTGAACAAGGCAGCTGGCATAGTGACAGTGGGCGGTATCAAGACTTTGGTTGTTTGGTGAACCTGACAGATATGGCACAAACAAATATACCAGGCAATGTCAGCTGCTACCTGTGGCCACCAAAAGCGTTCCAACAGAGCAGCTTGAGTAGTGAAAAGACCACAATGTCCAAGGTCATCATGCATAGCGCACAGAATACAAAGTCGAGAGTCAGTTGGTATGAAGAGCTTGTGTTCACCATTACGATTGCATCGCCATAGTTTACTGTTGGATAGGAAGAAGGAGGTAGCATAGTGAATGAAAGTGGCAAGTGCCTTGTCGTTAAGGCCTTTGGGTTGCTTGAAGTCGCTAAGCCACTGCTTGACCATCTGGACACGTTAGTTGCCAGCTAATGCTTTTGGGGAACAAGGGATGTTATTGTAGAAGAGGGGGTTGGTGCTAGGAGGGGGTGAGACTTCATTAAAGGGAACAGAGTTGTTAGCAAATGTTGTTAAGGTCGAGGGGTAGTGGGCAAACTGGGGTAAACAAGGGGCAACGGAAGCAGATTGGGCGAGGGCAATAGGTAGCTGGATATGGTGCATGAAGCTGTGCATATGATCGATCCAATCTTTAAAAACCTCATTGTTGCTATTGTCAGGCTTGGGTTGCTAGGCTGTAATGGTCATTGGGATAGTCCATCTGGTCCGTGGAAGGTGCCCTTAACGTGAACAAGCTTGAAGTGGAACATAAGGATACCCATGATCTAATGGTTCATGCTAGTAGATGGCTGGATGTCAGGATTCTGCAGCATACCTTTGATGTAGTGTGTGTTGACTTCAATGATCAGGTTCCTAATGCCTAAGAGGTACATGCGTAGCACCTGCAATGCTCTGTACAAACCATATAGCTCTAATTTGGGCTGACTAAAGCAAGCTTTGCGGTCGTTAAGGGTGATAGAGCCAAACCGGTTATAACAACATTGTTTCCAGTTGTTGCTAGTGCACTGGCAAAGGTAGAAACCAACTGCTATGTACAAGGTGTTGACCACTAGGATAATGGGGTCGTCGGATTTGTAGTTGATGGGGACTAGGGATTTGGCATTGTGTAGAGCCGTGACAAGATCTTTCTGGGTGTTAAGCTGGTCTGGACCAAACTCAAAGGGGACTCCAGTACGCGTGAGCTTTGTTAGGTGATGAGTGCGATGGGCAAAGTTCTTAACAAACATTTGGAGGACTCCAACTGTGCCAAGACAGGCACGGACTTCAGTTAACAACTGGCAGGGGCCCCAACATTCTAATAATGCTAAACAGTTTTTGTTAGGGACTCAACCATTAGGAGTACAAACGTGACCAAGGATCTTGAATATGGGGGCACAGAGAACAAGCTTATGGCCAGAGAAGGTGCCACCGCTATACTTCATCTGTTGAAGAACATGATTCAGGAGCTCAAAGAACTCCCAAAGTGCTAAACGAATGTCAGGGTTGTCGGGATGCTTAGCGGGCGTACCGTTAACGAGTTTCCAATCCTTTGGGCCTTTAACGCCTACATCGTCAATGAAGCTGAGTACGTTATGGGGGATTTTGGGCTGCAGGATGAAAGTGACGTCGTCATGGAAGATGGGCACCAAATTAGTCCATCCCATAGGTAGCATTACTGAACAGAAGGGCGCCAAACGGGGTCTGGAATGTTGTTAAGTCTTGGGAAGCAGGGTCGATAACTTGTTTGTCGTATCCAACATACAGGTCAAGGGTAGCACTACAAATACGGCTGGCAAAAGATTCAGCAACGTGATCAGGAAATGGGGGAACTCCAGAATGGTGGATAGTGACTTGGTTTAACGGCTCCAGGCTGTGGACTAAATGAAGTTTACCATTTTTCTTGAGGACACAAAACCAGCGGGACCGGTAGGCTGTAAGGGCAACCCCAAGGAGCTGTGGAACTCACACAACTGGCAGAGGGATATCCAAAGTTGTATTAGCAAGTGGCTACAGTGTACAGGGC
>JAGDQM010000127.1:0-11646 GCA_017580835.1 Termitomyces bulborhizus
AACCTGATCAATGCAATTAGGTTGACTGATTGGACATGACTGAGTTTGCAATTAATGCAAGTGTGTGAAGTTTGCACCATTCAAGTTGAATGGGGGCTACATGTCCTCAATGCTTTGGGAAATCAGGTCTGACTCAGTGATACCAAAGGGTATCACAGACTTTGCAGTGCTTGCACTGCAAAATTTGGCTGCTGCCCATGACACTATTATTGAAGCACATGTCTTTCAGACGCGTAACACAAATCAGCATTGGTCTAAGGTCCCAGAAAGGTATGTTAGTGTACCTTTCTGCAAAGAACTTAACACTTCCCAAGGGGAGGGCGCAGAAACTCTGCCCAAAGTGGGTAGGGCCATATAAAGTACTGGAAGTCTTCAAAGAGACTTCCAATTATTCATTGGAACTGCCAGGAGCCTTGATTTTGCAAAGGCTCCACTTGAAGTTCCATGTATCATTGTTGCAGCTCTATAGGGCTGCAGAGGATGGGATGTTTCCCAACTGTGCCACTCCAGAGCCATATGACTTTGGTGTGAATGACAAACAGGAACAGTTTGTTGATGATTTGTTAGGTCATTGGTGGGGTGCAAAGGCATTGGAGTTTGAGGTCCGTTGGAGCCTCAGGGATACAATGTGGGAAATGTTGTATACATGCAAGGACCTGGAGGCCCTTGATTGATATTTGGAAGTCCAGGGCGTGAAGCGCCCTTGACAGTTGGCATGATGACACAAGTCATTGTAGGGATTTAGAATTGCGGCAAGTTGGTAGTGATAGCAAGTGATGGTCGCACCCAGCCATCATCAGACATCATTGGCTGAGTCAGCCAGTTGGCTGAACTGTGGCTGAGTCTGAACTCTTTTTTTTCTCCACTCAGAGTGCCAGTGATGGGTATGAGCATGAAGACCCATCCTGAATATATCAGGAGATTGAGGCTGATGATGATGCTAAGATGTGTTGTACAAAACAAGCACATAATGCTAAGGTCAAGCGATGCTTAGCTTATGATGCACAGAAGTCTACCCAGGACTCCTAAAGGTTGAATAATACTGTTCCTATTCATATACAGGGGTGCTGGGAGCACTTTGAGATAGATTGGTGAGCATAATATCTGCTGCACCATGGTCCATCCTGGATCCCAGCACTTTGTGTCTGGGATAGCTATCAACATTTTGGGATGGGTCCATTAGGGCTCCATCTTTGGATATATTTTAGCCCGTGCATTAGCTCCTATGGGAGCTCATGCCAGAGCTGCATATTTGAGAGCATTTGCTCTTGTAGCTGCCTGTCCACATCTTTACTCAGATGTGGTTGATGACTTTGACTGAGAAGATTCAGTGCCATTTAAGGCACTTAACAATTACTCCTTCCCCTTGTACAAGCTCCATGTGGAGCCCAAGCAAGTCCAGAATCTAGGGGAGACTGAGGTGCTTTGACACCTCATTGCAAATTGAATTCCACGCATGTGGATGGACTATGCATATACCTATGGTATATGATACCTAGACTATCATTGGTCTGGGAGTGGTATTCACATGGACTTATTTGTCTATGTCAATGATGAACAACTGGCATGGCTAGCGTGCTTTGGCAACCTCCATGTCCTAAAGAGCTATGATGGGTGGTATTATCTCACCAACAACACAAGAACACATGTATGGTCTCATTCAATTGCTTGAGTCTTGTGGACTGACACCACTTGCTGGTGGTGAGTGTCTATATTATGGTGAAGAAGCTAGGTTTAATTACCTAGTCAATTGACCCCAAGCTGCCATTGAGGCAGCCTCACATCAACCACTGGTGGCAATGACCACTAGTGCTATAAATCTACCAGTAGGGCCATCCATAGCCCTACTTGCTTCAGAATTCCTTGGGGAGTTCCAAGTACAGAACTCCCCTCATAATTCCATGTTGTCCTCTGACTAATCTTCCCCTGAGGCTTCCCAAGCCTCATCAAACTCAATGGGAGCTGGAAGCTTAAGTGCTTCTGGAGTGGACCCTCTTGTCCCATCAGGCAAAATGGTGCCTAGTGAGGTGGCAGCCAAGGTTGTCTCTCCTGAATTACCAGCACCTGTAGCAGTCCCAACTACTGAGGTGCCTCTGCCACTATGGCTAACACTGTCTTGGAATGGTGGGATGATATGGTTACAGATCCTGATGATCTGGGAGAGACAATGCACATTGAGGGACTACCATAGTCCCCCATAGAATTAGTGATACTCACATAGTGTGGGTACCATATAGGTAACCCTGTAGGACTTGATTCCTACTACTTCAACTTCAACATAGTAGTAAAATCATTGCATTCTAATGTGCATTCATGGGTGGGACACTATCTCCCACCCATAATTATTAACTTCTAAGTGAGCATCATAGACTGAGACCTTGAGGGTCTCAGAAGGAGGGAGTGTAACAAGGGCACCTTGTTACCTTGCAGAAAAGTAAATAATATTTGTTTATTCATTTATTACATAATATGTATCCTAGTATAAAAGAAGGTTACCACTAGGTAACCTCCTTAGCTTTTATTCACACACTGTAGGCAG
Organism: Termitomyces bulborhizus; assembly: GCA_017580835.1. Lineage (NCBI taxonomy): Eukaryota > Fungi > Basidiomycota > Agaricomycetes > Agaricales > Lyophyllaceae > Termitomyces > Termitomyces bulborhizus. The sequence goes on from JAGDQM010000127.1 coordinate 2,540, forward strand.
ACCCAATAGACAGGTTCTGACTTACGGTTTGTGTGAGTGAGGCTACAGTAGCACAAAGCATTACAGTGCAACTCTTTGTCCAAGCAACTGACTATTCTTTAAGCCAAGCAGCAACACCAAATGAATTCTGAAGCAGTGTTGTTAGGTCTTCAGAACACCTATCAAAACACTTTGAGTCAACTGCAAGAGGAATTATCAACTGAATAGAAGAAAGTCAGAAGCAGGATTATTATCTGAGACAACTGGTGTAGTTCTATGTGAGGCAGGCAGTAGTGCTATTGGATGTGGGGTGGGAGCAACAGTGGCATAGTTGTACTTTGGCCCTGTTTGATAGCAGTAAGTTCCTTTTTGAAATGCTTATGCTTGTTGTATATAGCAGGTGCATGAAGTTTCAGGAGAATGCAGTAAGCCTCTGGCAATCCATTTCTTGTCATTCCAGTCAGCTAAAAACCATCTTCTCCTCAGGTTGAGCTGGTGGCCTTGAAGTCTGTTGAGTCAGATTTTGGCATGTGGTCCACAACAGAAGTTTTGGTTGGTCATTTTTGTTTTCTTTTTTTCTTGTCTTATACTCCAATGTTAGATCAATTGTTGGCTCATCAAGAAGCACACCAAGCTACTCAATCTGGACAAGACACTCTTCAAGTTAAATTCAATCAATCACTAAAACAGGTGCAAGAGGGACACTCATAACTTGATCAAGCACAAAAGTTGGTCAACAAGCTCAGCCTTGTATTTTTTTTATTTTTATTTTTATGATGCCCTCAGGTTTTTGATTGCTTTGTTGCAGGAAAAGAGTACTTGTGAAGACATTGTCACTAAGCTTGAACAGAAGATTTTTGCTTTGGAAGGGAAGATATCCATGTATCTAGCACAATCAAATGAAATGATATAAATTGAGCCCTCTGCTGCTAAGCATCCTTCAGATGAGGATGTTGTACTTGATGTTGCAGACCAAGATAGATATGAACCTGGCACAGAAACCAAAGACAATAATGACCCAATGCCTATTGATAAAGATGTAATGCCTAGTAACTACTGAATCAAGGCCTGTTCATTACAAAGGGCAGCAACAAAGCTCATCCAAGTTTGCTGATAGAAACTCCTATTGTACTGGGAAACAGAGAGAAAGTTTGCCTGACCTGTCCAACCTATCAATGCTTGTTGACTACTGAGTAAATTTTGATACCTTCATTTTTCCAATATTAATTTACTGACTTATTCTTCTTTGAAGCTGTTTAGAATGAGTCCCAGCTCATCTTCATACAGAAGCTCCTTGCATCCATGTGCATTGTCTCAATCTGTTGCCTTCTATATATTCAGCAGTAGTGGGACTGCAGGGACTTCTCATAACAAGGAGTCAAAGCATCTGCCTCACATTTCAAGGGATTTTCCTGACAATTGTACACTGCTTCAAAACTGAATGGTTTGCCTGAGTGCTATTTGGCAAGTGCAGCAACCAAAGACCCCTTGAAGATTTTCAAAATCATCCTATATGTCACCAGGTCCTTGTTCTGAGTGTTCTCTCACCTTCTACACCAACTTCCTACAGGGACACAATTGTGATGCCCTTGAAAAAGTCCAAGCCACACAACTGTGATAACTTTGTATGGATGGACATGCCTCCTAGAACTGGTTGATTGAATAACTAGCCCACCTTGTTGCACAAACTTTGAGAAGAACTAGCTCAGTGATCCATTGTATAATTATGGGTAGCTCTAGATGTCATAATATATCAGAACCTACACTAGCATCTGTGACATGCCATGTGTCTGCAAAGAAAGCCTTCCTGCCAAGTGCTTACAAACAAGTACACACACTCCTAATTCCCAATGATAGGTGAGCATTGTATCAGTAGATTTCATCTCTGAACTACCAGATTTACATGGCTACAATGCAATCATGGTTGCAGTGGACAGTGTAGGGCAGGGAGCACACTTCATTCCTACTCAACCCTGGGTATAGTTAATCTGTATTGGAAAATGGTTTGGAAGCTCTATAGTCCCTTAGATGTCTTTGTGTTAGATGAGTTCTCAGTTTCTAGTAGAATTTACCAGGGAGCTATACTGACTGCTGGGGATTGAACTCCAGGCCTCCACCACATATCACTTACAGTCAGATGACTAGACTGAGCATTTAAATTAGGAGTTGGAGCAGTACCTCTGAATCTTCTATAGTGAGCAACAGGATGACTAGGATGAACTGCTTCTAGATACTAAGTTTCAGTATAATAATCATGTGCATTCTGCAACATAGGCAACCCCCTTCATGCTAGGTATGATGTCATTGTTACTTTAAACAACATCAATACCCCTCTAAACAAGTCAGTGAACAAGTTATGGACTGCATAAAAGGGGCATAGGAGGAAGCCAAGGCAGCATTAGCCAAGGCCAAGGACAACATAGCCCAATACTACAACCAACATTGAACTCCATCACTAGAGTACTTCCCAGGTGACAAGGTCTAAATGAATGCAGAAGACATTCAGACTACTCACCTATCCAAGAAACTCTCCTATAAATTTCTTAGCCTATACATAGTTAAGCATGCAGTGGGCCATCAAGCATACTGTCTGTGAATACCCCAGTCTTCTATGTAGTTAAGCTCTGCTCTACTGTCACTGATCTAATCTCTGGTCATCAGACAAGTCCCCTACTACCACCAGTGATTGTGAATAATAAAGAGCACTATGAGGTTGAGGCAATCTGATAGCCATGTGCTCTGTCATATGCTCAAGTACCAGGTGAAATAGAAGGGCTATGGATATGAAGACACTTCTTGAGAGCCTACAGTAGGTGTCAGGGCTCTACTACCAGTGAAGGAATTCTATGATCATACTGACATGCCCAAGTCTATTCAAGGTATGTGATAGTGACAATGTAGATGTGGATTCTTGGCTAGAAGACATCATTGAAAGATCAGGAAGTGTTAGCAATGAAACAAGCTGTACGCTAACTCTAAGTGCTATTTATAAACCAACTTTATTTACAATCTTTGCATCAGCCATGATGCTGAAGAGGATATCTCCAATATTTTCTTCAGTATGTGCACCAGATATCTTGCAAAATCCAACAAGACAATTTCCAATTACAAGTTTGCCCTGCACACAATGGATAAAATGTCCTGTAAATGCCATGTATGATTGCAAATTAGGATTTCTCTGGCAATTAGATGTGAATGATTCCTGATATACAATCTGGTTCTTAGTGTAGCAAGATTGATATAACACTAACTAAAAACTGAGTTTCAAGTGTCCTACATTAATTACTATATTCCACCTCAATTAATGTTTTGAGCCCAGTTCAATAAAGAAGACCTTCATCTGTAATGTCCTTATGTACATAAAGTTCAAATGCTTCACATTCTCTGCTGTCAACCACATTCAAACTCTAGTAACACATCAAGAATTTGATGTGAATTTATATACTAGTCTAGCAGTCCCAAATGACATAAGTTGAATTGTCAGAAAATTTCACTTACAACAGTTAAATTTTATAGAAGAAAGATGGTAACAAAAGAAATGATAGATATGATCTATTAATGAGGAAAGGAGCATATGTGAAGAAAATGACACAAATGTACCAGTATGTAAAAAACAAATAGGAGATAATGTACTATAAGCCAACCAACCAGAATTCACTAACTGTGGTCTGAACAAACATTGAAAGTCTGATGACCTTGAGATGGTCTGTGTACAGTATTGTGACCTGTCCATGCATCCCCAAAAGCCTATAAAGCTTTTTCCATCTATTTCTCCAGTGTCATTCCCACACCCGCCTAATTGTCATGGTTACTTGCTGAGAATTTGCATCCATGGCAGCTGCCCAGGACTCAAAAAGGTGAACAAAGTACTAGTCCTAGGAAGCAACATACCCTCATTTGTCCCGACTGATTTGTTGACTCATCTGACTCGCACTCTTGATGTATCCTTGCCTTCGTTGCATTGGCTCGTCGTCTCCTGCTTGTCGAGTGAAGGAACCATGTGAAGATGGTTGGCAGAGGTGAAGACGTGGCATTCACAAGAAGTTAAGCGCCTTTGCCTTTACTTCTGTAATTGTATCATCTCGCATGCCCGGATATGTTCCCATTGTCTACCAGTAATCGGACGGCATCAAACCAGAAAAGTCAATTCGTTATATATACACGAGAACAGTGATCAGCGATTTTCGGCGAAACATTCCATTACCATCATCTCCACACATTTTTGTGTATTGGTTCTCGTGCTCCTCCTGGAAGCGCATTCCACTTGTCGGGGAAAGCTGTCGTCTCTGTAATGTAGTCGACTATATAGATATATATATCACCTTTGTCATTTAGTCTACAGGTTTGGTGAATGTCCTATCTCAGCACTCCCCGACTTGCGCGACCGTCGATATCCTTTATTTTCATAAGGAGTACCAAATGGTCGTTTACTGAGCGGAGTACATCACTAAAACGGAGGGGTCGTCTTTGTAAGCATCGTCTCCGGAAGTATGTCTTTGTCTTCGAAGCATCTCTTTGTACATCTTTTTCTTTTGTTATCGCCTTTAATGGGTCTTTAATCACATAGTTGTTTTCTTGGTCGTCCAAGATAATGCTTGATGGAAATCCTTGTGGTAGAATAGGCAATGAAAGATATATTATATCAGAAAGCTATCTCATGACTATGATGATCTATATGTTTATTAATGAATAACCTGTCAAAAAGGTTTTTTATGAAACCACGCAACAAGTGCGCAAAGATCCTTCTTTCATGCGTGATATCGAAACATAGATGGACTCGTGCTGCATGAAGTCCTGGAAATCCTTCCAACTGCTCATTGTGCACAATTAAGACGCAGTCATAACGCGGCGGACCTCTATGCCATAGAGATACCTCATGAATCCTCTCGCAAACATTTCACTGATGCCCTAAATGTTGCTAGGTGCATAGAAAGTGGCAACAGCTGAAGGTTAGACAGCGGTAGAATCTCATTTCAAAATCCTGACAAAACAAATGTAGAAAAAGTGTCAAGGAGGGCAGAATGCCTTGAAAGCACTATACATGATGTGTCTATCTACGTAGTCCGATTTGTGAGCTTGGTGTTGGGATGAGTGGAATTGACCAGTACTTTATCAATGTGATCAAAACCTTGTTCTCTTGCATTACTGGAAAAGAAACGAACGTGATTCGCTGGAATCCACTTATTGGATGAACGTGCAATCATTTCGAAGTACCGTACGCTGGATTTTGATTTGTGACGAATTCAATCTGGCTTAGCGACCCTCGAAAGATATGGATAAACTTACCTGGATAACACCGCCCTTGCAACACGCTTTGTGGTACCCCTCTACTGAACAGGATCCATCTTTCGTTCCAAAACAATTGATACCACTGAAGGAGAAGAGCCATCAAGGAAGGATTAGAGAGCCTTTTGAGGAAAAGAAAAAACGGGAAAGGCGTACAATCGTGATTGATCGTCGGAACCCAATGTTACTCCAAGCATGTTCAGCGAATCCTTGACAATTGGCGATCCGTACTGACGTGCATCGGAGGTATCAGCAGCAATTCATGCCGGGCCCCTTTCTGACCGAGTACATTTTAAGAGAGATGATACTTACGCCGACAACGTTGTTACAGCAGAAGCGATTGGGCGCTGGGCACCCAATAACCTAAACATGAATGTAAATCACAGTGATGGGTGAACAATGAATCACGACTGAGAGACTTACAGGCTCTTCAAACCTCGTAGCCTGCACAGCAGGCATGAGTGTGGCGAGTGCCAGTACAACTACTGGCAAAGACAATGGATTGAGTGTGTAGGGAAACATGATTTCTTATGGGAACTGGAGAAATTCTAGTTCATTGGGGGTATCACAGTCAGGCTTTATACGAGTCTCCTAATGCATCACCCCTGTCCATGATTGTTTTGGTTCTATGCTTCAGCCTGAGCTAAAAAAACAGATTCTAGAAACAAAATTCTATTGTTTCTGTAGTGTTGTCCAGGTAAAGTTAGCCTTAAGCGAACTTCGTGAATCTTTTGGAAGTCTACCCGACACATTGGCTAAGAATTCTCATCAATAGACCTGTCACTTCTCCATACAATCTGTCATCGCGGTGGTGGGGGGCTTGACTGGCAACAAATTAATTGGGTATGTATGTTCAGATATCACAAGGTCCAAACATCCATTGCTCGCGGATATGATATGCCCGCCTCCGAATAGACGAGGGTAAATCGTGATCCTCGGTCAACACACCCATCCTCAGCCGACACAGTCATCATCTTTTTCTTTCCGATTTCTGTTATTGCATTGAATCACCAACGGTCTGTAGGCGTCTTGCATTACGAGTATTTTGCGCGATTGTTGTCCCCTTCTTGGTTTGCATGCTTCCGACTCTTGGCAAAACATTGTCCTGAATCTGGAGCAAAAACAAATTCGGGATAAATTGCAAGGAATTCCTGATACTGAACGTTTTCCACTGGCTGAAAAAGTTTTCAAGGAGTACTCACGAGTGAAACGAGTACATAACTTAATTGTCTCACTGCCAATCAGGGTTACCAACAGCAGTCATTTTTTCCATCCCTGCGCATTGCATTGATTCACCGACCGGACCAGGAGACATCTTTCTTGCATTACGAGTGCTTTGCGCGATTGTTGTCCGCTGGTATGCTTTTAATACAGGCCAAGCCAAATTCAGGATAAATCACAATGCATACTATGTCCTTCTCAGAGCGCGCGCCTGCCCCTCCTAGATGTAATGAATGGATCGAGTAATGCTCTTCTCCAGTCATCAACTCGTCTCTGTTTGATGATCCTTCTCTAGCACTGCCATAAAGGTAACAGCGCTTGATACCAATTCGATATGCTCAAAGCCTGGCAGATGATCTGACAGAGATAACGATGTCGAATCCCAAAGCTTGTCGCTTGTCATTCGCATTCGTTCGCATTCGGTCTGAACATTCTTTGATATCCCCCATAAATTAATGATGATCCTAGTCCTAATCCCGTTAGACTGGATCAAGAAAAAAAGAAGCTGGTGTTGTCCATTATCATTATCCTCCACATGTACAGATGATCGGACAGAGATAATGATGTCGAATGCCAAAGCTTGTCGCTTGACGTTCGCATTCGGTCTGAACATTCTTTGATATCCCTATAGATTAATAATAATCCTAATCGTAATCCTGTCAGTGCCCCGAGTACGCTGGATCAAGAAAAAAAAAAGCTGGTGTTGTCCATTATCATTATCCTCCACATGTCTCTGCCTGCAGTGCACACCTAGTGTTGCACCTAAATGTGAAGGGAATAGGGTCACACTTGAACTGTTAGTGTAAGTGTAAGCAAGACTCGATGTACTTCCGAGGTTTATAGTTTAGTGTAATGACCGCACACTTCAGGAAATTATGTAAGTTTCTTGAGAAACATTAATTAGAAACATGTTATATAATTTCCAACATGTTTTAAAAAGTTTTTGTGTTGAGTAATAGGAAATACAAAAAGTTTTTCTCAAGATACATTCAGAAGAAACAGGTTAACACTTTTCAAAGAAACACATAAAGATACATGAAATGTTCTTCTTGAAACAAAGGCAAGAAACATGATTTGGATTAATATTATGTTTCTCAAGAAAAAATTAAAGAAAAAGAATTTTATTTACTCAAGATACCTCCATAAATAGAAATAATTTCATTTTACTGTTTCTGAATTTATTTAATACTTTTTGCTTGAGAAAAACATATTGGAAATTATATAACATGTTTCTTGTAACAAGGCCACTCGTTACCCTTTGTAAAAGTATATTATTATATTACATAATGATAATTAGCATACATATATAATTGAGGTTACATAATTAGTTTTATATCACACACTGTAGATGTAAGGGGACAACCCCCAGGGACCATTCTCTCCTTTTTCTTTCCTTTTTCTCCTTCCTTTTGCCTTCTTTTCCCCTTTAGATATGATCTGTACATATTGTGTCTGCATTTCTGATCACCTGACATTGTTCCCAATGTCATCTGATCCCTTCCTGGTCACTGATCCTTTCCTGACCACCTGACTTTGCCAGAGTCACCTGATGGTCATTACTAATCCATTCTCTGGCAATGTCCAAGTTTTTCATCTTTTATTCCCACACTCTTTTTTCAGTGGCTTATGTATACTATACAGTTGATTCCCATGCTTCTGGGGCCCTAGAAGCATCCACATCCTGGCATAGGGGCTTCCTAGACTTATTCTCTTTGGATATCCCTCTGCCAGGTGAGTAGCTAGCCTTGTACACTGTAGCTACTTGCTAATACACTGGCTCAAAAAACTGCCTCAACGTTTGGCCTTTTTGGAAAGATTCACATGGTGTGCAACAATTACATAAGCAGAAATTTGTAGAAAATCACATGACATACAACTGGATCCTGGCTTCATAATGATGTATAGATCATATGATTTGAACAAGAACTTGCTTATTAATAAATATTCAATCATTAGGGCAGTTTTTTGACCCACTCTAATTTACTCTAATTTTCATATCTAGTACTTGGTATGGCCTCCATTTGCCTTTATCACTGCTTTTATCCTTGTAGGCATGCTCTCTCTGAGGCTTTGACATACCTCAGGTTGTATTACATTCCACTCCTTGACCACTTTCTTCTACAACTCATGCACTCCTTTAGGAGAACCATGATCTGACCACATCACTATACCAACTGTCAAGCATGGAGGAGGAAACAATTTAATGGTATGAAGTTCAGGGGAAGATGGATGCTGCATAGTATTGTGAGATTTTGGATGAGGGAGTGGTAGAAAGCTTTGAGAAGTTGGAAATAGAGGAGGAAGGATGATATTTTCAGCAGGACAATGATGCAAAATACACCTCCAAACACACTTCAGGAAATTGTATGAGCACAAACTTTTGGAGTATGAGGTACCCCCTAGAATTTTCCACACATATACCTTCCCATCTTATCCAACTCAATTGATCTTTGTCTCATCACTCCACAAAACTCTTTCCAATCCTCCATTATCCAGTTTTCATGATACTGAGCAAACTTGACAAATAATAGACTATTTGTCACATGCTGTAAGCTTGGAAGGACAACCTCCAGGATGATTCTCTTTGTTGCTCTCCAGTTCTTTGCTGATCCTCCCCACAG
>JAGDQM010000129.1:0-11529 GCA_017580835.1 Termitomyces bulborhizus
CTGCTATGTGGCAACTGAATGGTGTGTTGATTTAATTATTTGCTGATATTTTATAAATTAAAAGATTTTTTTATCTCGCCTCTCACTCGATAGATTCCGTCAAAAATGAAGGAAGAGATGTAGCTACTCAAAATGTGTCGATTCCGCTATTTTTCATGATTTTTAGACGTAATTCACCTGACCGCCAAATTTTCTGGGGATCACGCCTATGTAAGGTCAATTTCTCATGAATCGGCTTGTGAAAATATCTTCATTGACACTCCTGTAATACATAGAAAAGGTTTAAATACGGCAACAATGCCATATGTAGCAGTAGGTGATGGGTTAGTATTGTTAGTTGAGTTTGCTTGTCCACGACTGTAGAGTACTTCCTAACAGCTAAGAAGCTCAATTGATGCCAAGCTTGTTAGTCATTGTACCTGGCAAATTCAGCTAAGAAGCTCAATTGATGCCAAGCTTTTTAGTCATTGTACCTTTGCATACAAGAAGAGGTAGTAGCTAAGGTGCCTCAGGTACTCAAGATAGACTGTAAGATAGATGTCCAGATAGTTTATATAGTAGAATAGAGTATGTAAGATGGCTTCCTCACATTAGGTGGCTGCATCTATATTTTATATATTCCTGACCTCCATCATTGAATTATAGCACAGCACTATGACATCAAGATAGCTGGCCACTCTAGCTGTTGGAGGACTCTTAAGGTGGTCTTCTTTAGCTACTGGTAGCCCCAAATGTCTTGATATATTAGAACATATACCAGTATCTGTAACATATGCCTTTGTACTAAGCCTCATCAATGATCCCCTATAAGTGAGCTTCACCTCCTTCTAATTCCAGAGGAATAGTAGAGTGTGGCCTTAGTATCTAAGCTTCTAGGCAGATAAAGAAGGAGTAGGGCTGGAAATTAGGGTGTAAGACAGAGATTGAGGCAGAGTAATGAGGAGAGATATAGATGAAGATGGGAGTCCCCTGACATGTTTAGACTTAGGCTTGTCTCCATGAATCAAAAGAAATGCAGTTATATGGCTTCAGCTTGGATTCCACAATTGCATAAAAGGGCACTAGGTCTACTTACCAATTATATAGTCCTTGCACTTGCCCTGCATTAATACCTTTATAATCTCCTTCAATGTGCTCTCTATAACATAACTCAATAAGTCTTAAGGGTAGCAAGGCAATAGAGTGATCTTGCAATACATGTTATCAGTAGTAGTAGAACCAACTAATAACAAACATAGTCTCTGGCATAGAGCAGTGCATAAAGAGGCAGCCATCAGGGACACATAGCATTGCACTGTCTTGTCAATACTAAGCCTCACTTCTTTCTATACTAGCAAGCCAATAGATACAAGGTTGTGCTGCAAGTCAGGAGCATGTAGAATGTTCTCTATAGTAAGCTTAATAGTCCCCTTCAAAAGTCAGCTATTTGCAAAGCTTCCTGCAGCCCCTGACTTCAAAGGTACCCTATGTTATTAAGCCATTATAGAGGGACCACAGGTAATAAAGGTATCTTAGTTAACAAAAAAAATGCCAGCTAGCTATAGAATCTGCATATGTTACATACTTATGCTGCATGTTGTCCCCTGCCAAGGTTGGGAAGACAAGACATTGAGTATTATGTTTTGTCAGCCAATGTTACTATAGAGTTAGGCCATAGTACACCCAGGGTCATAGTGGAATTAAACCTCATATAATACTACCACCTAAATTCTTTTTCTACTAGTCTCGATACTAGCCCTCCATACTAACACCCTTATGATAACAGTTGTCAACAGTGTAGGTAGTGCATCCAGATTTTGAGTTTGTATATACACTACTCCTAACCTGACAACTAGCTAGTATAACCAGGGCATAGACAGATTTTGTAGGGACAATTGCACTTATACCATAGAGAAGTACAGCATACATGGTCAGTTACACTATCACATTGGCTGAGATACTCAAGTTCATCAAGATGTCAGTTACAGGTGCCCAGGACACATGCATAGACTTGATAATGTGAGCTCAGAATTTTCTTTCTAATATATCTACTCCTTAACCATTAGCCTTTACCAATGCATTTATATTGTCTCAAAGTGGGCTTCAATGCTGGACCCATTAACATACTTGATGGCATTGAACTCTTCTGCATGGATCCACTCAAGATCTAACTTTTGTATCATTGAGGATGGTGAGTGAGCTCCACACCTCAGCTGTAGAGTCATCCATTTTGATGCTAGCACCCATAGAGTGTTCAAGACAAGTATACTCCATGTGTAGGTATCATGCTGGAGCTATTAGGGTTCTGAGTACTCTACCAAGTAGTAGTAGCGGTAGAAGGCAGGTTTCTGTCTATCAGGCTTAGTGAGTCAGCTGCAGGGGGTGGTGGGTTTAGGTTTGGTATATGTCTATCCAAGTACTCAAGTAGTTCACAGACTTAGTCAGGGTGAGTTTCAAACTGGTCCCATCAAATTTCTCTTTCATAGGAAGCAAGGGAGCTGGGTACTCCCAGTCAATCAATTAATTGCGCTCATCCTGAGTTTGGAAAGAGAATATCACAATTCTATTTCTTGAGACATGAATATATGCAAAGGTAGAATAAGGAGAGAATGAAGATCCACTTTGGCTAGAGGCTGAGCACACACACAGCTACTTAATGAAGTCACATAGATGAATAGAATAAAAGTCACAGATAGTCAAGGGGAAGTTACCCAGACACCCCAAAGGAAAAGTTACAACTGCTCAATGGAAGTCATATGGACAACTGAATCAAGACTGAAGTATGCTGGAAAAAAGCAGTTGATCACTTGAAACTGTCTATGTGATGCTCTTTATACTAAGCTAAGAGGGGAGCAAATGATTGAAAGCTAGAGGGGAGCAAATGATTGAAAGCTAGAGGGGAGCAAATGATTGAAAGCTAGAGGGGAGCAAATGATTGAAAGCTAGAGGGGAGCAAATGATTGAAAGCTAGAGGGGAGCAAATGATTGAAAGCTAGAGGGGAGCAAATGATTGAAAGCTAGAGGGGAGCAAATGATTGAAAGCTAGAGGGGAGCAAATGATTGAAAGCTAGAGGGGAGCAAATGATTGAAAGCTAGAGGGGAGCAAATGATTGAAAGCTAGAGGGGAGCAAATGATTGAAAGCTAGAGGGGAGCAAATGATTGAAAGCTAGAGGGGAGCAGATGATTGAAAGCTAGAGGGGAGCAAATGATTGAAAGCTAGAGGGGAGCAGTAGGAATCAAAGATGGAGCATGTGTCCGAAGCCTTTTGACAAAGTTAGTGACCAGATATGGTCACTCAGTTGTCCCAAGCAGCCTATAATATCGTTCGACGGTTTTTCGAGGCTTCCATTGGTCGAGCATCCTGGCTTAAATTGACAACAGTTAGTGGCACCATGCATGAATCGGCACTGCCGACCGGCAACTTGACAGCAGCGGTGAAATGTATCTCAAAAGGGAGGGTTCGGAACGCCGCTCGAGGCAATGTGAATTCCTGTGGTCTTCAAATAAAATACAACCGTGGGCAGCAGACCCCGTCTTGGGTGAGGCCACAGTTTAGGGCTCTTTTATTCACAACCAGTAGATATTTATGGAGTCACTTGTGCTCAAAAGAATTTCCGATCTGCCATCTAATGAATGAATTGGGGTCACTAATCACATGATCCAGCGGCACATGTTTCTTCACGAGATTTCTGTGAGAGTCTAATTTCTAAACGTTTGACTCACACCCGTCTGAACTCAATGATGCCTTCATCCTATCTCTATGCTAATGCTCTTGACAGAATGCGATTTTGGTACTCGAGAACGTTTTGGGGATAAACTTGTTCCACCGTTTATCAAGCATGATACCGCTCTTAGGCTATCCCTGGCTGAGATTGACAACAATTCGATGGCACCATACATGAACCGGCAGCGCCGACGGCAACGGCGAAACGTATCTCGAAGGGCAGTGGTTCGGAACGCCACTCAAAGCAAAATTCTTACTACGAGGGCTCGATATCTGTGAGAGTCTACATCACAACAAACATCACAATCCTCATTCGTTAATAAATCAGTCCCACTTGATGTTCTCGACAGAATGTGATTCAGGTACTTGAGAAGGTTTGGGAACAAGCCATGCGCGGCAAGTGGGGGCCATGGATATGCGACAACCTTCTCAAATCCTTGGGAACCTTAATACGAGCCGTATATACCAGATGATCATTTGCTCTCAATTCGGCTACCAACCAGTGAAATTCCGCTGCCACTGAAGGCGGCGCCCCCCAACCATATATGAAAGGCTTCTTTGGGACCTACCCATTAGCAACTATGCCTACTATGCCTGTCCTCCCTTTCCTCAACGAGGACCTTTTCATCGTTGATGCCATCGCATTCAACATGGAATACAATGCGACTCAGCCATTCTACACATTTGTTGATTTTAGTGCCTCCGGTAGGACCAAGACCATCACTCATCTTGAGTTTGGTAGGGCTGCTCATCGTGTTGCCCATTCATTGCGACCAAACCGCCATGGTGTCGACGGTAAAGTTGTTGCTCTCCTTTTGCAAGCTGATACTGTCTTGTACCATGCGATTGTGGCGGGACTTATCGTAGCGGGCTATGTGGTAGGCACTGTTGCTTTCGCCTTGATATCTTGCCAATGAATTCAGTCAGCCCTTTCCAATATCGCCTCGCAATACCCCCGAAGCCATATTCGAGCTTTTGACGAAGACGTCATGTCGCCGACTGTTAACTACGCACGCTCGCTTGAAGTCACTCATTAATTCCATCAAATTATATATTGCTAGCACCTCCCTCGCTGATAAGCTTCAAATTGAGGAAATACCTTCGATTACCTCGGTGTATCCTTACCTTGCACATGAAACCGCTAATCATCCGTTTGATTGTTACCCTTCGGCCGTCCAACGTCCCTCTAGAAAGGATCCCTGTCTCTATCTCCATTCCTCTGGAAGTACTGGAAACCCGAAGGTTATTCCTCAGAATCACATATACTGGGTTCAACTGAATTATCCAAGTGTGTCTCGATCATGAACAACTCACAGAATGATACTTACTACAGCGTCTACTCATATAGTCGATCTGAGGTGCAGCAATCCTCGTTTTACACTTGGTGGCATGTCCTTGCCAGCATTCCATACTTATGGTCTTGCTATTCAGCTTTTTTTGCCTATATATGGAATAGTATCTGTTGCGGTGTTCCCACCCAATTCAGCCATTTCAGAAACATTACCACCAATCGTGCCTTCTGCGGAAAACATACTAGAACATATGAAGCTCACTAAATCAGACGCCATTGAGACATTCCCAACCTTTCTTCAGGCATGGGCTCTCGTCCCCGAAGCCGTCGACTACTTGAAGACCTTGAGGTTTGCGGTACGCACCATCTGTATCATTTTTGAAGCCCGCACTTCATCGACGCATTGAGTAGGGATGGGCCGGTGGACCACTGCCCCCGAAGCCAGGTAACTTTCTAACCGAGGCAGGCGTCCTCCTCCGTCCACTCTATGGTGGCACCGAATTCGGAATAAACACGAGATTCACTCCGGTTGCCATAAATGATCCAGAGGACTGGGAGTATATGCAATTTCAGGACTTCATGAACATACGTTGGGTGCCTCAAGGAGATGGCTCTTTCGAATGTCAATTTCTGGTACGGGGAGTCATGTCATCTATTTTTATGCACTTATTTCGTAGTCGCACGAGAAACACGAGACTATGTTTAATAATCTTCCTGATGTTCCCGGATATGCCACGTCGGATCTGTGGAGACCCCACCCAACCAAACAGGGACTTTGGAAGATGTAAATTTCTTCTTCATAGGGAGTTACCAATGATAAATGGATTTTTCCTAGTGTCGGTCGTATTGACGACGTAATTGTGCACTCTTCAGGAGAAAAAACCGTGCCTGCCCCGATGGAAGCTATTGTTGTTGGCGACCCACTGTGAGTTGTTTGTCAGTCCATAAAGAAATTGGCGCAGACATTCAAGTCTCTTTCAAGCATACAAGGAGCAGTCATTTTTGGTCGTGAGAGAGATCAGACTGGCATTCTAGTTGAGCCGAAGATTGGCACAGAAATTGACGTGAAGGACCATGTTCAAATTGCATCCCTGCGCAACAAAGTTTGGTAAGCCACTTCGAGATTCTGACTCTCCTTCATTGAGCATTTACAAGCCAAATAGGCCAACAATAGAAGAGGCCAACAGTATCGCCCCTGCCCATAGCAGGATTTTCAAGGAAATGATCTTGTTCACTTCAAAAGGGAAGCCGTTACCTCGCGCTGTGAAGGGTTCAGTCACGCGGAAAGCTGCTTTAAAGATCTATGAGAAGGAGATTAATGCGATGTAAGCACCGATTCGGTTGAGACAGCCCGGTGAGTGACAGATGAGACGTATAGATACGAGAATGTAGGACCAGTAGCCAAAGAATGCTCTTCACCCGTCTCCTGGTCCCTGGAGAACATTGAAGGGTGGCTTCTGGAGCAAGCATCCGATCTTAGTTCAGGTCGCACTATCGGTGCTTGTATAGATCTTTTTGAACAGGGTTTCGACAGGTCAGCAGTGTATGGGTGTACTCCTGTTCTCGAGAGCTGATAAATTGTTCATTTATAGTCTATATGCATCTTCCCTGCGTCTCCGTGTCGTCAATGCATTGTGCACATCGAGCGAATATCACCAAAAAATCAAAGGCCTCTCTCCTAGCCTCATCTATTCCTACCCTGTCGTCAGAGATCTCGCTGTATACATCTTTTCGTTCCTCTCTTCTCCAGAGATTGCTCAGCATGATGGAATCTCGCGGGGGTCAGCTGCCATGGAAGCAATGATTGCCAAGTATTCTTCTGGATTAGAGACTCCTTTATCAAGCATTTTCCACTCTAGTGTGACATCGCCCGCGGTCGTTCTCCTCACAGGCTCAACTGGCCATCTCGGTTCGCAGATCCTTGCACTGATGCTGGATGACATCCGCGTCGAGAAGGTGTATGCTTACAATCGACCTTCAAAGACTGGCGCAAAGACCCTTTTGCAACGACATTCGGAGAGGTTTGAAGAAATCGGGCTTGACGTCGCGTTGCTGAACAGCGAGAAGTTGGTGCTCATCTCTGGTGAGGCGGCAGAACCCAATCTCGGATTACATCAAGATTTATATAGACTAGTATGTTCCTAACACATGACTATTGTGATAGGTTTGGCCTAATGTAATCAACAGCTTCGTCAAACCGTCAACATTGTGGTTCACAATGCCTGGAGACTCGACTTTAACATGTCGGTAGCCTCATTCGAACCCAATATTAAAGGAACACGCCACTTGATTGATCTCGTTAGATCGGGCCCGAATCCTTCGTATACTCGCTTCCTGTTCACCTCGTCGATTGCTGCTGTTCAGAACTGGGACAAATCAAAAGGGAATGTTCCGGAGGATGTCATGGAAAACGTTTCAGTCGCTCTTGGAGGCGGCTACGGCGAGGGAAAGCACGTCGTCGAGAGGGTGAGTTCATCTGGAGCCTAATGCCAATACCATCGTACTAAATTGTTTTTCCAGATTCTTCTTAAGAGTGGTTTGCAAGGCCTGTCTATTAGAGTCGGCCAGATAAGCGGTGGGCCTCCGAAGGGTGTGTGGCCCATCACTGAATGGCTGCCAATTCTTGTCAAGTCAAGCATATCAATGGGCGTTATTCCTGACGTTTCTGGGGTTTGTTCTGTCTTACTCATCGAATCTCAATAACTGATTCATAGTTATCATCAGATTGTAACGTGGCTCGGTGCAGATACTGTCTCGAACACCATTGTTGACCTTGCGCTGAACCAGCATTCAGCCTCCCTCCCACAAGCTTTGAACCTAGTGCACCCTCGACCCGTGCAGGGGACAGTCATCATAAAAAGCATCCAGAAGGCTATTACCGAGATGCTGGGTCACGACCTCAAACTCGTTTCGTTCACGCAGTGGGTCTCAATTCTTGAAGAGTGCGCTGCGAATGCACTTGCAGGGACCTGGACAGATATTGTAAGTTTCATTGTATCATATCGAGAGTGATATGGCCTGAGATACCTCGTCTTGGAGCCTGCAATCAAGCTACTAGAGTTCTTCCGCGGTTGTGCTAAGGCAGATGCCGAGGAGTCTGCAATCCAGAGTGAAGTCGGCGGATTTCCATCTCTGTCGACAGAGAAAGCCCAACAGATTATTGGTTTTATGAGCCCTGAAAAGTTGCAGCAGATCGGAGACAATGATGCAAAACTTTGGGTCTCTTATTGGCATTCGATTGGGTTCCTGAATTGATCTTCCGACTCCAGACAGTTGACATTCGTGATTATCATATTGCGACATGACTGACAGATCACTTGAAATATATTGGTATTGGATATACAAACAGTTACCCAGTGACAAGATTGGGACTAGTGCCGGTAGCCTCTAAGTCTTTCAGGTTTTGAACTGTGGTATCCGCGATCCTCCTCATCGCTTCCTGAGTCAGATATGCTTGATGTCCTCTGTTGAAAAGAACGGGTCAGTTGCTCTATCGATGGAACCGGATTTATCACCCACGTCATGAACACATTATAGAAGGATAGAAGTCTAGCGAAAACGTCATCGTGAATTATTTTAGCGCTTGAGTCAGCAAAGAAATACTCTGCTTCTCTCTCATACACGTCCAGGCCCACTGCACCGATGTGCCCGGACTTTAGAGCACTGAACGATAGCCATCAGTAAAATGGCCTCAAGAGAAATCTATCATCGCGTACCGAATTAAGGAATAACTGTCTATCAGACCTCCGCGAGACGTGTTAATGAGAACCACGCCCGGTTTCATCATTGCCAAAGTATCATCATTGATTATGTATCTCGTCTGGGATGTCAATGGACAATGCAAACTGACAATGTCACACTGCCCCAACATCTCATCCAGTGAGTCGATGTATTTAATGCCATTCTCGGTGGCTTCTAGTGAAGGGTATGGGTCATATGCGAGGACGTTGCAGCAGAACCCTTTAGCTAGAATACGCCCCGTAATTAAGCCAATCTTTCCGGTCCCGATAAGCCCTACGGTCTTTCCAGCGAGACTGAACCCCATAAGTCCATCAAGGAGGAAGTTGCCTTCACGGACGCGTAAGAAGGACTTGTGGTATTTTCGGACGACGGTCATTATCATCCCGACTGCGAACTCAGCAACGGCTTCAGGCGCGTAAGAAGGAACACGTGTAACTTTGATACCAAGCTTCGCTGCTGCCGAAAGGTCTACGTTGTTGTATCCTGCACATCTCAGGGCAATGTATTTCTGCACATTGTCAGCCAGAGAGGAAGCCAAGTGATAGAGGCCAGACACACCACGCCATGCTTATGAAGCTCTTGGAGCACATCTTCGTTACATATGTCGTTGACGAAGATTGAGATGGCTTCGTACCCTTCTGCAAGAAGGGATGTAGTCATATCAAGCGAAGGATCGATAAACTTGAGCTCGATTCCAGTCGTCGCGTTCACTGCAGCACTGAGAGAATCAAGATCATACTACGTATAAACTATCAATTTGAATGTGAATACAGAGTGTGACATCCTACCTTTCTCGTTCCAAATACTGCGACCTTCATGGCAAGCTGTGAGATGTGTTGACCCCAATTCTCGTGACCTACGTGTCGAGTGTTGCGCAACATTGATGACAGTGATCAAAGTGGGGATAAAGCGCGGGATTCATTTCCAGGATACGCCGATGGATTATGCGGATGCTAGGAACTTGGGCTTGGGCTTGGGCTCAGCAAGAAAGCAAAAAGATCCAGCAATGTAATATTCATCACATTTGTCTCGATAATCTATCAATCCCAGCCTGCTTGCCTTGCATGGAAGACACCGCTCCAGCATCTCAATCACCAATGTCCAAACTTGCTATAATCAAGTATGCAGAGTAGGAAAAGGCAATGTACAGATGCCTAATGTCAGTTGGTGGATCTAGAATAATATCCAGAAAAGAGACACAACCCATGGACAGGGGAGATTCAGCCTTGGCTCAGGCACTACAGTCTTATTTGCTCTGTAGCAACAGAGCAGCTGGCGGAATCTACCAGTGGCTTGACAAAGGCAATAAGACACATGTTGATGCTATTTGCAAAGACCCTGCCACAATGTGGAAAAAGCTCAAGGAAATTCACTCAAAAACAGCTCCAAATGATGCTTCAACCTCATTCAACAACCTTTTCAAGATTTGGCTGGGAGACAACAAATCTCTCACAGATCACACATGTGATGAAGGAGCCATGGAATGAGTTTGAGCACTTTGCCCACTACCCATTGTTGGACCTGGGGGGCGAGTTTCACCCAGCTACATTGTTGAAGAAAACGACACTTAACCCGACATCGTCGTCGTCAAGTCGAGATTCACATCATTTCATAGTCATAATTGCGTCATTATATGCGTATGTTCCAATATCATATCTGAAACTTATTTCATCATTATAAAACATATATATTACTAACGTATGTCTTACATTTGATATAGAAGTATATAACATCTCCTCCATCATGGGGTTCGAATTATTCTCTGATTCGTTAACCCCAGGTGTGCTTATTTACTTATGATCTCTACTCATGTACATATAACTGAATTATTCTCTGATTCGTTAACCCCAGTTGTACAGTGATCATCAATATATATATTTTGTTTGCGATTCTACTTGCATGATGTCTATGCTGCGTCAGGTTATGGGCCCCGGTGCCTACGAGACTTCGGAAACCTTACAGTTCACAAAGTTCAACGGAACGAATTATCATGTATGGTCCGACAACATGAAGGCCGCGTTACAAGCAAAATCCCTCTGGGGTGTTGTATCTGGTCAGGAACTATGTCCGCCTGTCCCTCCTTCCATGTTTCCAGAACTTGCAGTGGAAACCTCATCGTCTTCCGAGACCACTTCGTCATTTATTAAAAAGGAAGATCGGGAACTCATTGGTATATTCCAATCCAAGGAATATAAGGCTTGGGACCTTGCTAACGAGAAATTCGAGCATTGGTTGAATAAGGATGATGCCGCTATGGGCCTTATTCACAATGCTATTGTAAGGGGGTGCTCGTGATGTGGGATACTCCTCACAAGGTGAGGCCAAACTCAGGGGTCAGGGCAAGCGAGGGCGGCGGCAAGCGAGCGATGGGGCTAACAGGCAGCAGCAATGGAGCAAGCGGAACACTCAAGAGACGACACAAGCAATAGAGGACGACACTAAGGAGCTGACAGTTGGTCAATGGATAGGCCTGGAGACACTGCTATTGATTGATCTGAGGATATGCTATCCTGCAGATCAGCTATATATACTACATCGGTGGCTGTGCTATGACTAATGCTATACATGATAAGCAGGCCCTGGTATGTAAGCAAATATGTCAATCAATACATCAAAGGAGAATAAAGGTCTGATGACTCATACGAGCTGACTAATTCTGATAGGAGGGAGTAGGGCCAGGCCCTGGCAGTCAGTCCATAAACTAGAGAAATGTAATAGTCGTTCTAGTGTATAGGCCCGAAAGAACTGCTATTGCTAGGAGTGGGGATACTCCGTATCCCACTCCTACCTATA
>JAGDQM010000131.1:0-11381 GCA_017580835.1 Termitomyces bulborhizus
GGCTTCTGTGTCTGTAGACCCCCCAAAGCAACCTTTATTCCTTAAATGTCCCCTATCTTCCAGGCATGCCATAACAACTCTCAGGGTCAATAAGCAAAACCAAGAAGGGGTCGGTCATAGAAATGATGCTCCTTCTAAAAAACGTTGACAAGGAAATGAAGAAGTGACCAACTGCCAGGAGCTAGTTCTATATATGGTAGGTCATCCGGTCATTCGGTCATACTTGTTTAACTTGTCACTTACGTGCCATTTCTTTATAATGGCCTTGATGTAAGTCTCCTACACAACAAAGGGATAGTTCCCAGGAAGCTTGCAAGTACGAGCTCTGTGTGGGTGTCAAAAATGTGTAAGCCCTGAAGAAAAGATACATACACGTCCACTCTACGCATGACTTCATTGATATGAATGGCATCTATGCTAGAACTGATCTTTCTTTTGTTCGTGGTCCTGTCTGGATGTACATCAGCCAAAGATTTGTTATCGGACCCAATGGTTTCATCAAGGATTGCAAAGTTGTTGTGTCCTTCCTCGCTTAAGAGAAATTTAGCCTTGTTGATCTTCTTCTTCTTTGCATACTTCCTCTTGCCTTGTTGATCTTCTTCTTCTTTGCATACTTCCTCTTGAAAGGTTGGAAGTCAGGAGCAGTCAGTCTGATGTTATGCCTGAAATGGTCTTGTGCAGGAAAAATAGCCTGCAAGAGAAATCACCCTTGACTTGTTGACACCAAGTCCCTATGATAACTTGTGTCATTATGCCAATTGTTAAGGACATGTTATGCCCTGCACTTCTAGATAGGAATTAAGAGCCTCTAGGTCCTTGCATGTATCTAACATCTCCCACATCATATCTCCAAGGCTCTATCAAATCTTGAACTCTAATCCTTTTGCACTCTAATGATGACCTATGAGGTCATTGACAAACCATTCCTATTTGTTGGCTGCACTAAAGTCATATAGCTCTAGTGTGGTGCAATTTGGAAACATACCATCCTCTGCAGCCCTATAGGGCTGCAACAGGGACACATGGAACTTTGTGTGGAGCCTTTGTGACCTCAAAGCTCCTGGTAGTTCCAATGTATAGTTGGAAGTCTCCTCATAGACTTCCAATACCTTGTATGGTCCTGCCCACTTAGGGCAGAGCTTTCTTGCTCTCCCCTTGAGAAGCATTAGGTTTTTTGTCAAAAGTACACTAAGGTACCTTTCTGGATATCAGGACTAGTAGATCTACACTGGTTAGCATTACATATCTGAAAGATGCATGCCTTGATGATAGCATTGTGAGTTGCAGCCAAGTTTTGCAGCACTTGTACTACAGTCCTTGATACCTTTCAGTATCACTAAGTTGGACCTAAGTTCTCTTGGCATAGATTGCATATAGCCCCCGTTCAATTCAAATGGTGCAAACTTTATTATCTCTGACATGCTTGCATTGATTGCAAACTCCATCATGTCTAACCAGTTGACCCAATTGTGTTGGTCAGGTCATACAACTGACCTTAGTATCTGGCCAATGCTATGGTTGGTCTGTTTAGTCTGTCTATCCATTTGAGGATGGAACAATGTTGACCTTAGAAGCTTAGCTCCTGATAACTTATGCAATTCATGCCACCATTTTAACATGAATTTGGGATCACAATTACAATGGAGCTAGGGAGACCGTGAAGTCTCACTATTTCTTACGAATATATCCATGACAGCTTAGATGCTGTTGTTGTTGCTGGTATGAGATGAATCATACTAGTCATATAACAAATTATTACCCAGAGGTAATTGGAGCCTTTGGCCTCTGAGAATGGACCAATGAAGTCCATTCCAATGGAATCCCACAGTTTCACAGATATGGGCAGGGAATGCAGTTTCTCTACTGAATGGGGTGGTTAACCCCCTTTCTTTGCTGACACACATCACAGGTATTACAGAATAGCTATGTATCTGCTACTATGGTGGACCACCAATACCACTGAGAGAGGAACTCTGTCATCCATTGGGCTCTAAAATGCCTCAACAACTTATGACCTTGGTCCAGGAACTGCATAACCAAGACATGATCTCAAGGAACACATAGTACCTTGGCTTCAGTCAAGTCCTTAGTCCATATTAGATCCTTTGACACCCTGAAGGCTTTATAGTCTTCTGAGTTTTCAACAATCTTTGCAAATAGGGTATCTTTAGTATACCCTGCAATAACCTATCAATGCTAGTTTGCATCTTCAACACTTTGAGGACGTGACCTATCTCTGGGGATGCCAATGCATCTCCTAGAGTCACATCATTGTCCTTGCCCCCTCCAGTACAAGAAGATTACTATCTTTCTCCCATATGGCCTCAAGTAATTGAGGTTCTTGATTGCAAGATTCTTGTCTATCATTCAAGGGCAGATCAGTGTCTGGTCCATGCATGCATGTAACTGCTCCACTAGCTGAGCAAGTTCCTCAATGCATTAAGAGAGAAGATTATCCCCCTGAGGATCTATTTGTGCATCAGTGTGCATATAATCATACACATAGTGTATGTCTTTCAACATATCACTTTCATAGCAATCCACTATCTTATTGAGCTCCCCTTTGACATATGTTATGTCAAAGTTGTACTGGAATAGATAATCCATCCAATGCTACTGATGCACTATGAGCATCTGCTGAGTTTTGAAGAACTCAAGCCCCTTATGTTCCATAATGACAGGGATCTTATAGCCTAGAAGCTTGTCTTCCTACTTGAGAAGCACTTCTAAGATGGCCAAGGTCTTAAGTTTATGCACAGTGTAATTATGCTGAGTGTTGGTTAACTTCTTGGACATAAATCTAGCAGGCCTACAGGAAGGACCTTGTCTGTACATTGTCCTAATACCTGTCTTTGAGGCATCACATATTACATATATAGGATGCTCTTTATGAGGATCAATGGGCCTAATCACAAGCATTATGCTACATACACATTTTATCATGTTAAAGCATTACTGGTGCAAGAGTTGCCACTGAAATGACAACATCATGGCCATCAACAGACCAGTGTAGGCTGATATAGTTCACCAGTCCTATAAACTGTTGAATATTGTTATAGGAGCTAGGAATATGCCATTTCTAGATCCTATTAAGCTTAGCAACATCAGGGTGTATACCCTGATTGTCTATTATATGGCCAAGGCACTCCATGCACTTGGCATATAGCTCACACTTTTTCCACTTTAGGTATAGCTGATCTGGTGTAGTCCTTCAAAGACTACTCCCAAATGCTTCTCATGTTCCTCAATAGAATCCAAGTAGACATATTGTCTAAGTATACATACATCTACTGGCCAATGACATCCCAGAAAATAGATGTCATCAATTGCTGAAAGGTTGCAGGAGTGTTGCAGTCTCCAATCTGCATGAGCATGATATTACCAAAATATGTTCCAGTAAAATGCCTTTTTGGGTATGTCTAATGGGTGTATCCTCACTTGCTCATACACATCTGTAAGGTCAATTTCTGACCTTTGCAAATGACCTCCTGGTCAGGTAAGGGTGTCCCATCCTTAATTATGTTGTCATTGTGCTGGCATGTGTCCAATTCTGTCCACAGTGTACCATCCTTCTTTGGGATGCATAAGGGTGGAGCTTGATCAGCTGTACACAGCTCCCACTACTTAGCCCAAACATAGCAATCAATTTTTGCTTGGAGCTAGTCTTGTAGGGATCAAGAGCAACAAGGCATAAAGTATGAGTAGCATTTTGCCTTGTCTATGAGGTTAATCTCATGATTGACCTCTCACCAAGGAGGTAATTCCTTCTTGGTGCCATTTACAATGTCACTGTACTCATTGTACCACTGTTGCCTTAGTCAAGGAATGTCTTACTCTGACAATGCCAGAAAAGTCTCCTCAACATTTACCCAGGTTACCAAGCACTCCTTTGCAGTGACCAGGTTGCTCCATGACAGCTTTGTCTGCTAGTACTCTCACCTTGCACACATGCACATAGTGACAAGGATCACCATTCCAATCCTCACTATTATCAAAGTCAGTGAGAGCAAATAGCCCCTCACCATCACTCCTACTGTCACAAGTATAATACTTGTTGTCATATGTTTCCAAGTCAATGTACTCCTCCTGCTGCAAAGACTCTGGGGTCTCCCCTTGTTCCTCAGACACCATAGCCATTGCAGGATCCTCCTTTAGATCCTGCTGCTTATCCATGTCTGATGGTGCAGCAGTGTGTGCTGCTTGAACATGAGCTTGAGGAGCCTCTTTACAAGACTCACTACACTCCTGAGCATAGTGGCTCTATTTGCCATAATTAAAGCATGTTGGAGTAGATGTACTTGGCTTAGATTGCTGACTAGCCCTACTAGTCAGCCCCTTACTTGGTAATTCTCCTTTGACAGGGGAGGGTTTAGCCTCTGATAGACCTATGAAGTACTCCAAGGCTCTCCTGCCACTGCTGGTATGGCCATCTGTGGTTTTAGGGGAGCTGCGGCACCCTGTACCACCTCTTTCTATACAGCTTTGTCAGTATGCTTGTGGTCTACTATCCCACTTTGCAAAGTGCAATTATGGCTGCACCCTACATAGTGCATTGCTGTCTTCATGCTGTTCTTGGAGGCCCAAGCCTTAGCCCCAAACTCCTTGATAGTGTTCATTTCCAGCACCAGGCTCTCATCTAGAGAATTTCCTTCAAGAACTGCTCCTAGATAGTAAACTCATCAGATAATACAGCTATATTCTGGGCCTCATCAAGCAGGGCCTCATAGAAGCCCTCCACACCCTCCTCTACTGTATATGGTATCTTGTAGAATGTGTCTCTCACATCCTGCATTGTAGAGGGTTGTATAAACCAATCATACAATCCAAGGATCACATCCTCAAATGTCTAGTATTCTTGGGTTCTGTGTAACACATGTTACAGATATCGTGTGAGTGCCAGTTCACTCAAATAGTCCCTTAGAGAGAGCACTTTCTCTTGCTCTCTCTCCAACTAGCATAGCCATGGCATAGTTGATATATATATATACCTATTAGCCAGTTCTCCAAGTCTCTGAACTTGGCTGACCCTGCATAGGGTTTGACAGACTTAACTATCTCAGTCTGCTTAGACTTAACCTCCTTTGGAATGGTTAACCAAACAGCTAGCAGCTGTTAAATTACAGCTTGGAGACAATCATGCATCATCTGCTAGTAATACTCATGAGCCTCTTCCACTCCTGGAGTGGCAAGGCAACAACTATGTTACAGAGGCATATTATATCTCTCAGGTGTTCATTCATGGAATACCCTTAATCTTGGCAAGGCCATAGCTGGTGGCCTTGCTGACACTCCCTCATGCCCTGCTCCTTGGTCCATTTGCTGGAATAGTTGAGGAGGAGCTATCAGAAGTGTGGCACCTGGGAGACTTTACCTCCACTTGCTTACTCCAAGCTCTAGAGGGCCACTTGTATTCTCCTACTTCACCTCTGTTTCTGCTCCTACATGTGCTGCAGGATGCACCCAGGTGTCCCAAGCTGTGTTTCCTTGGATCACTACTCCTTGGTCTTCAATAAGTGACTGTCCATAATCCCTTAGATCCCCATTATGGGACTGCTGGAGAATGATACAATTATCCCATGTCATTGCCAAACATTGTGGCCTAGCCCCATAGCTGAGTCCACATATAGGATCCACTATAAAGGCAGATCATTCCTTAGTGGACAGAGCATCATTAGGGACTATGGCCCCCAATGCAACATCCATTTGTCTAGCTGCAAACATTTGGGGTGTTTCTCCAGGCTGCTAGGAAGTCTGCAGAATAGTGAATGCTTCATTCACCAGTGACAGCCACTTAGAGGATACTTTCAATCCTTGACTCTGCTTTCATTGGAGGTACTGCCAAACATCCAACTCAAGGAAGTCCATATATACTTCCATATAGGCCTCCAGTGCTTTAGGGATAATGTTATCCCCTAAACCCCACTGGGCTAGAAGTCTCTGCTAAGTGGAGGCCTTTGAGACCTCCCCATGGTTTCTCCAAAACACCATGATCCTCTATTTGAGAATCTTTTTTAACTCATCCTCTTGGTTGTTGTCTGACAACTCTGATGCATTCTCTAGAATTATCTTGATGTAGGCTAAGAACTCAGGTCTCTGCTCCCTAGCTGCTTCTGCAGCATGCCCAGCTCCTGAGCTCACACTAAGCTCAACCCAAGCTGCCTCTTGGTTGGAGCTAGGTAGGTCCTTACCTACCTCAGCTTTAAGCCCAGTCCTAGGACCACTACCATGTGGTCTTATCAGAGGAGTACTAAATAGTCCTCCAGGCATCACATTCCCTGCTACACCCATAGTTGCCCATGATATGGCAGTCCTAGCTACTCCTGGAGAACCTGATAGTTCTCCAAACACTCAGCATCCAGCATCATCCCTAGCCACTGCATCCTCCTTAGAGATTTCCTGTCCCTGGTTATCTCTGTTCTTTTGATAATGCTAATATTATGATACTATTACTGATGCTGTGAACTTTTCAGAAAAAGTTTGCTTATTTGCCAAAAGCAGTAGTCAATGCAAGTTGACTGAGAAAAATATAATGCTTTGCACTACTTAGGGTTACTTGCACAAGGCTGTAAGTCAGAACCTGTCTATTGAGTCTGCCTATGGTGTGCAAAGTAAAACTATTGAGGTTACATAATCATAACCTCAAATATATACTATGTCCAATATGATGTAATAGAATACTAGAGTAATATAATAATTTTGACATAACAAGTGGCCTTGTTACAAGCTTTATACAATGTGGTGTGTCTTGAATCTGGTTATCTTACCTCCCTCATCACACTTTATCATGAAGACTGGGTCCTTTGAGTATTTGGTGGCTATGAGGAACTTCTTCTCATGGTATCAACTTCTATACCCCCATCTCCTTCAATAAGTCCAGCTCTTCTCAGTAAGACTGTTCTCACCAAAGACCATCTGTGGAGGTTCTTACTTCCTCCCATGTTTGTGGAGTCTTGAGATTGGATTGAGGGTCCAGGTATGGTTGGTCCTCAATTGCTTCTAGTGCTGATAAGATGTGATCAAGGTCTTGGGGGATTATGTCATTGCCAGTGCCTCTGCCATGGCATTTAGTCCAGTCTGCCTTCTGCTGCTGCCTTAGATTCCCTGACTACTCTTTCTGTGCATGTTTCTGTTTTGTTATTGCCACTCACCTTCTCTACTGATATGAGTGTCCTTGTTGATCATTGGATTTAGGGTGTGGGTATGAGTTGTTTGGCAGTAGGGTCATTTGGTAACTGTATGTCTATCACATTAGATTAGCTAGGGTATATAGCACTAGGTATGATTGGTAGGTTGTCTTGGTTGTCTTTAGTTTGTGTGATGGGCTTTATCAAGGCATTCATTGCAATAGACCTCATGTTTGTTGTATCTAAGGGAGGATCATGTGACCCCCCTAAGGACTGCGATGGTGCCAGCTGAGCCACCACAGCCCTGCTTGCAGTTGTTGATATATGTGTCAACTCTTCTGGAAGTCAAAGTAGCAACAACTAATAACCTGTTACATGGTCAACCTATACAACACAATATATGAGTCCTCAGTCTTTGCTCAATAGACTGTATTCTATCCATACTTATATACACACTATATGAGTCTAGTGATATAGTAAGTATGAGTATAGTAAGTATGAGTGTGGTCATATAGTAAGTAATGTGTGCTTACCCTTACTCTTTGCTCAATAGACTGAGAGTATAGGTGTTGTAGTTTGCTTTATATATACATTGTGTCTATTGTTCCATAAACAAAGAGAGAGAGAGGCCACTCCTGAGTGCTTTGTCCTGTGCTGGTCTATGCCCTCAGACTGGTCAATGCTCACAATATTTCTAGACAGATCCTAACACTGTGACTACATCAAATTTATAAATAAGTGCTAATGCTGTCCTGACAGGAATTGAGTAGATGTCTATGAGCCTAATCATCAAGGTACAGTATATTCAGGATTCCCACTACATATATTATTTGGAACAATTGTCTCAGCTCATTGTATACGAGGCATTATAGACAGGAATCAATTGATATGACAATGTTATATACTGCTGTATTTACACAAGTAACTGTCCTCAAATAGTAGTCTGTAATGATGCCATCAGTGCATTGCTGATGCCATAAAACAAGTTGTTAAGTCATGAGAGGTCAGAATGTTAAAAATATACAGGATATAGCAACCACACATAAAGGATTAGTAAACAGATTGCATATGGCCTAAGTAGACACAAGAACACATTTTGGGCTAGAAGGAGAACAACACTATCTTGCTACAAGCCCAGGAGAGTCCTTACTAGTAGTCTCCAGGTTAGCATGAAAATGATAGTGAATATTCAATTGTTGAACATTTCATTGGCTAGATCTTCCCCACAGCATCCATATATTCAGGATGTCCTACCAGAACAACTTGAGACCCCAAATCACTCAAGAGAGGGCAACTCACCTTTTTTGTCTCAAATATTAGACCATTCATGATGGTTACTATTGAAAGAATGGTCTGTATGCTATTTTTGATTTTGTGACAAAAGACTTACAAGATGAAAGGATTACATTACATGTTGTCACTTTATTGTTCACACAAGCAATTATATACAAGTGGGATCTGATATGTCATCAGCAGACAAGATATGAATGAATTTAGACCCAAATACCCAATAACAACAGCCAAAATAACACTGAAGAGTACTGACCAAGTGAATGTGGACAAACATACAACTTTGTTGACAAGGGAGTTTTGATATAATAATAATACCCAATGATGATGAAAGAGTATCACTATGTATGCTGAAGAACAGGTAAAAGGGCCATTGTATTCAAGACCAAATTGCTCACCTTCCAATGGGAATAGAATCATGGCTGATAGAAGTATCATAATCCCAGTTGTGATATACCCAATAACATTAGTGAATAGGTCAGATTCTATGTGAACATGACAAAAGTGACTTGCAGCTTGCAGTTATTGATAGTGCAGAAGAGATTGCTTGGATTACAGACTACCATAGATGAATCTTGGATGGCCTTGTCCACATGTAGTCATTGATTGACTCAAGCCAAAACTTAGCAATTATGTGACTGACAAGAATGTGATTGGACAGGTGGACCAGGGTATACAAAAAGGAACAGAAGTGAGAAGTAAGAAGAAGGAAAATGAATAGAGGGGAGAAAAGGAGTGGATAGACTGGTTGTCCCCTTATAATAATACTCTTAGATTTGTGCCATTGCTTGTGGTATTCACTATTTAACTTGCTGTCATAGCCAGTATGCAAGATGCCAAGCCTGTTTCATTTTCTCAGACTAAAATCCATGCCTTTGAGCTCACTGAAACTATTATCTTTAGTTTTTAGAGAAACAGACCAAAGTTTATTCGTGTAGCCATTAACTGAGTTCATGATGTAAAGGTTTCCTGTATTTGATGCCACTGTAGCTTTGCCTGTGAGATCAATCTAAATCTTTCCAAGTCTTCTTGTTGCTCAATGTCCTTCTCCTTCTTCCTGTAATGTGTTGCGCTACAATAGCCTCACTCATATGGGCCATAAGTCAGAACCTGTCTATTGGGTCTGCCTACAGTGTGTAAAATAAAGGTAAGGAGGTTACATGATTGTAACCTCCTTTTATACTTGTAATACAATATTGACACAAACAAACAAGTCTGTGTGAATACTACTTCCAGACCAAGGATAGTCTAGATATTGTATACCATAGGTATACATATGGTCCATCCACATACATGGAATTTAATTAGCAATGAGGTACTGGAGCACCTCAGTCTCTCCAAGATTCTGGATTTGCTCAGGCTCCACATGGAGCCTGTACAAAGGGAAAGTGTAGTTGTCAAATGCCTTAAATGGCACTGAACTTTCCCTATTGAAGTCATCAACCACCTCTGTGTAAAGATGCGGTTGGGCAGCTACAAGAGCAAAAGCTCTTAAATATGCAGCTCTGGAATGAGCTCCTGTAGGAGCTAATGCGCGAGCTAGGATATACCCCAAGATGGAGCCCCAATGGACCCATCCCAAAATGTCAATGATCCCAGACACAAAGTTCTGGGATCCAGGATGACCATGGTGCAACAAATATTGTGCCCACTGGTTGATCTCAAAATGTTGTTTGGTGGGGACTTGACTAAGTCCCACACCCCAAGTGTTGTTGTCTGCATGTCCCATCATAGCAGACACAAGTGAAGGCAATAGCATAGGAGCCCAATTCCTGTCAGTCTTTGATAGGCAACTCTCAGTTGCCACCATATCAATTTCTTGGACATGGTGCATAGTCTGGTCCTGTCAAGACTCATGGGTAAAGAAAGAGATCCTGTGGAACTCCTAGAGCAACAGTGCTGCATGAACACATTCTTACATCTGTATTGATGCTCCTCCTTCCAACACTAATCAAACAAGCAGCCCAAGCTGCTCAGGATTCATGGGCATACCCCTTGGTACCCATGAGTATAGCTTCACATAAGTGTGGGACCAATAAATAGTCTCTGCTATTTTGTGAGCATGAGCAATTCTCACCTTACCCACATATACCATATTGGTTGTTGGA
The DNA here is from genome assembly GCA_017580835.1 of Termitomyces bulborhizus. Classification (NCBI taxonomy): domain Eukaryota; kingdom Fungi; phylum Basidiomycota; class Agaricomycetes; order Agaricales; family Lyophyllaceae; genus Termitomyces; species Termitomyces bulborhizus. Next base: position 10,523 of record JAGDQM010000131.1, read on the forward strand.
GACCAATAATAATTCAGGTGCAAGATGCCTCTAAAGTCATTCTGGCACTCCCAGCACCCTTGTATATGAATTGTATCCCAGCCTTCTAGAAGAAGGCTGGAAACAGTGTCATTCAGCCATTGGAAGTCCTGAGCAGACTTCTGTGCATTATGTGCCAAGCATTGTTTGACCTTGGCATTATGGGCCTGTTTCATGCAACATGTCTTAGCATTGTTGTCAGCCCCAATCTCTTGGTAAACCCAAGAGGGGTCTTCATCCTCAGACCCATCACTATCAGTGTCTTCTCCTGAAGCTTTCTTGAGGAAAAACTTTTCATCACTTTCCTTAGTCACTGGATGCTCTGGGTACTTCTTGGGAAAAGTATACATTTGAGGTGATTCCATCTCAATTGTGCCAGTATTGACTCCCTTGGGTACCTGGCATAGCTGGGGCAGTAGGCTTGTTAACCCTAGCTGTACTGTACTAGCTACCTTTGTCTTAGATACTGGCAGCGCAGGCACACTGCCCCTGGAATCTGCATGGGCCTGACTGGCCTAGCAGGAGGTATAGGTATGGGGTTCACTGACCCCATCACAAACATTGTCAGAGGAGGTGGCTTCTCCTCCTCCTTCTTCTTTTCCTTGATTGGCCTTTCCACCAGCCAATCTTCCATAATGATGTCCTCTCCTTGAGGGACAGTTTCAATATAGGGCAACACTAGTGCCCTTGCTCCTGGTGATGGAGGTGTTGAAAATGCTTTGATACATTTCTAGAGTTCACCACCATTTTGTTTCCATTTAGTTTCATTCCAGCTTTCAGTCACATCTGACAGCTTCCATTTCATCATACTTCCATTCTGTCATTCCAGCTTGATTCCATT
>JAGDQM010000132.1:0-11313 GCA_017580835.1 Termitomyces bulborhizus
AGAGACCAAGCACCTTGTTCGGTACTAGGAGAACAGCGATCTCAAGATAAAGTAAAGCCAACATCGAGTAAGCAGCGCGAGTTGGGCAGCTGCTTTTCGAAAATGCCTTTTATACGGAGCATCTGACCACGGAGCAATCCCTGATTTCAGAAGAGAAGCATACAAGGTCTTGTCAGCAGGTCCGGGTCATGCATATGACTAGTCTAAGTATTTATACATATCCTTACCAAGAACAGATAACAGTTCATTGGTCAACATTGATCTGTTATCTTGTTGAGCAACGCTTTTCATGCGATACGAGTATCTATTTCGTCCTCTAATGATACACATTGATTACATTTCGGTGAAGTTATTATATAGTGAATACCCGTCGATCGAGACTTGTTTATCTACATAGAATCAATTCTTCTATGGATGGACAGCCTCTGTTTGCCGACTCAAACAGGACGAACGAACCACAGCGGGGCTTCTCATTCAGAGATTCATGAGGTCACAGACCTTCGTCGTATAGTTTCCTTGACAGTGCAATGTAGAACCGCTCCAAGTCCTTCTTTGATGCCAGCTCGTTCTTCGTCCGAGTTTTTCCTTCCTTCTGAATGGTTGAACGAGACGGCTCCTCAGATCGTGACTTCATAACTTTCTCAACCAGTTCCGTGGAGTTTATGATGGTCTTGTTCTTCCCAGCTATAAATGGGGGCGATGGCATCTGCTCCGTTAGCCAGTCCACGACAGCAGAAAGCCTATCCGTTGAAGACTTCACAATCGCATCATCTTTTTCCCTCTCCAGCTTTCGCTGTTCCTCCCGATCTATCGGTCGCATGTCAACAACGGCATCAGTTTGGTTTTTCTGCTCCTTCTTCCAGGCACCAACGAAACGCCCGAGATCAGGTAATGCCCAACCATCTCCGGAGTGTCCTGAGGTGCTGACACCGAGCCCAATGGCAGGAATCGCTGGAAGGTCGACGCCAAATTCTATGCCTCTCGCACCCCTCATTTCCCAGTCTAAAGCTCCAGACATTAGCAGGCTACAAATGACATCGGCTGTGGTTTATCTTACGATCACATCCTTCCATTATCCCCAGGAACTCGCCCCATCGTGCACTATGCACCGTTACTAGACCATCATTTCCCCACTCTCGCATTTGGTTCCAAAGTGGGGTACCCACGGTATTTGGCTCCTGTTCCCACAGCATGCGTAACTTGTTTCGATATTTTTCCTCGACGCCATCCAACACTAACTTAGTGAACCAGAATGGATGCCAAATATTGACACTGTCCACCCGACTCGCGACACTGAAATACTTGACGGTTGGATCGTCGGGTGTCCGAGGATTGAACACTTCGTTCAAGTATTTGGTCGTTAGGTTAGCATACGCAGGCGAATCGACGATGGAGAGCAGGAGAGATGTAAATGATGATGGTAGACCAGAGAGAGACAAAGAGAACGGTGCGTCCTTGGTCTTCGTGGTAGAATCGCCCGGAGTCGGTGGTATACTATCGGTCATCGCTATCGAGCCTTGCTCATTTTCACGTAGCTTTCCAATACCAATGTACTCCTGGACACAGTTTAGTTTCTGATTTATATACTCCTATTTGTCGGAACTTACAGCACACCAGTCCATAAAAGGGCTTCCTCTGTGCGGGGTACTGATGGTGGTTAGTGACAAGGGCGCGTAAACTTCTGGTTTGATGTGTGTGATGAGATGCCGACAGTCAAGTCCACCCATGGAATGTGCAAGAAAATTGATGCCACGACCTTGAGCCTTGTGTTGTAATTGTCTATCCAATATCTCTGCGCGTGATGCAATAGAGCCAGTTCTAGAGGTATAAACATTTAAATAGATATCAAGCTGAAGGGCAATAGTTACTGACCCTGGAACTGATGTGACAATCACCTCTGCTTTGAGAGTATCTCGAAGTATATTGAGTACATTGGACCAGTAGTGCATCCTCATACTTGGGAATTTGAGTGGTCCACGCGTATCGAATCCATAAAGTCCTGTTGTGACATAAGAAAAATTTGATTTGCAAGAAGACAAGTATGGAAAACTTACCATGACAAAGTGCTATGGGGTAACGAGGAATACGAAGGGGGTCAGTGAGGGCAGGATTCTGCATCAGTTGATGGATCGTGTCAGGAGGTGCCGGAACTTTGGTCGCTTCTGGAAGAGGTAGTTTCGTTTGAGTATCCTGACTGTTGTTCTTCTGAGGATTCGATGGTGGGGGTGGATCTCTTGCCATCGGTAGATCTATTTGCGTGAATGTCGACAGCAGCGCTGGCCATGACCACCGGCTACCGATCGAACTGGACCCTGAATCAGCGACACAAAAGTAGAAGATTCAGGGCCATAGCGGTAATGAGACAAGACAAAATCGCGGACCATTGACACTGCTCGCAGCAAGATTGAGAGTTTTACGCCAGTCCCAGTTCTTCATCGAGGGCAAACTTGACCATTCTTGTTCTTGAAGATCAAGAAGCGGCGGCGAAGATGATTTAGGGTTTATTGGTTGGAGCTTTGCACGCTCCTCGTCAACCTGTGCCTGCTGAAGGAGGATGTATTGATTTGAGATGGAGAAAGAAGACAAGACGTTGACGATGCGGCGAAGAACGAGGACGACGTGAGTGGAAAAGTAGACGCTGTTCATGGTCAGTGTCCCATTCCAAGCATTGGGGATCTTTGCTTTGACGCGATCATCACGTGCTTTGACCGGCTATCCGTTAGCGCTCTTCGAGGTGCTATTGCTGCGTGGAGCTTTTACCCGCCAAACGTGGCAGGTCGGCCGGACCTCTCAAGCTGATTGTCTTGTTTTGGAAATATAATATTTCCTTTCCCGTTCGCAGTTTCGACAATAAGAAAGGACTTTTTGGAAAACAAGACGCCGGGTATAAGACTCACTTACGCCAACTTCCATTTCTCACTTTTCAAGGGCTTTATTGTACTTTGTATCCTATGCCAAAACCCGACCAACCAGCCGGACCAAATCTGCCGTTGCCACCGCTTGACTATTGTTCTTGTTCTGTGATACATTTGTTCTCTACGTCGAGATGGATACGTCGTCTTCGAAGCGTCAAAATGAATATGTTTATAAAGACCCTGAGTGCAGGCATCAATGGTGCGCCCAAAAGTTGTCTAACTAACTAGATTCTCCGAATGTTGCCTATTGTCGAAAACCTCTACCTTCCCATCGAGAATCCTCCACCCGATGAATATCCTCATAAAGGAGAGCCTGATAAGGAATACTACTATGCACCTTCTTCTCCTACCACCTCTGCGAGCACATTGACCCTAGTGGAAGACGACCCCCGACACATATCCACCAAAGAAATCCGACAAATATTCCTGACAAAACCTAACTGCCGAGCCAAGACACTCTCAGACCCGTCCTGCTATGTAGACATCACCCTCAACCTTCCGCTCCTTCGTTGGCCCCTCCCAACGGACGATCTTAATCCTTATGCAGCTCCCTTCTTCCCGAAAGCACCGGCACCAGCAGCGAGTCTCCCTCCAAAATCTCGGCGTCTTCTACGACCTGGAATGATGACACAGCCTCGGACATTCAAGTGGCGAAGAAGCCTCGACGTAGGGATGCATCCGCCAATAGAGGAAACAGAAATTCATTCTCTGATCATCGTTGCTGCTGAAGCATGGGAGCCCGAACAACTCGCAGAACTTGCGCAAGAGTTTTGCTGGCGGTTTTCGGAAGCGATGCCAGATGATATGGAAGCAAGTTTAGTCTTCATGCTTAGATTACACTGGCGATTTAAGCATGCGAAGAGCGAGAAAGTTGCTGACGAGTTTGAGTGGCATCTGAAGGAGCATATTCTTAGCACTTTCATAAGCGTCTGGGACGCTGTAAGTGCTTTCGACCATCCGGAAAGTTAGTTTTATTCTGATTTTTTTCTTCTTTCTTTGAATCTAGAATGCAAATTGCGAAGCAATCTCTTATGATAATGCAAACCCTCGGGTCATCAATGCCGCGCGCATGCTTACCATTGTGATTGGACAATTATTCAACAGGGGGTTTTTTGACACGAGGGATATCCATAATTGCCTCAAGGTTCTCATACCAAATTTTGTTTCCGTGGAACACGCCGAGGCGGTTGCTGCTTTGTTCCATCACATGGGCCCTAGATACTGGTACGAGCATCCCGACGGACGCGGTCATTTGCAAGAATTCCAGTTCGCATTCAGTTACATCGTGGAAAGGCTGGAGGGCAAGATGAGCTTGCTCAACCGGCCTTGGTCTGACGAGCAGTTGTCGATTCTCATGCACACCGTATACGAAAAGACGATCGAGGTTGACAGGCAGATGATGATAGCAGCAGAGGCGCAGAAGCAGTTCCATATACAAAATCCACCTCGACCGTTATCTGGATATGCCGGGGACGGAGCCCCTCTTGTAGGACAACCTCACTGTACGAGACAAGCTCCTATTCTGGGCAGACGATGACGATGACGAGGCTCCTGAGATATCGATAAGTATGATTATGATTATGATTATGACCATGTGAGTTAAACAATCACTCGACATTTTGTATCATTTTGGCCCACTTGAAATCCGGGATTGATATTGATATTCATGAACTGAGTACTGTAATTGAATATGATATCGACACATGTCAGCGCTGGGAGTCAGATATGTGATTTGGACAACTCCATGGTGATAGTTATACACGTGTGATTTATGGTGGACATTCATCCCGGTTTCCAGTATTTGGGCCGATTGACACAACCCCTGTGAGAAGGAGAAATTGGTTCAGGCGTTGAGTGGTCAGGGGGATCAGAGTGACAGCAGCGAGGGATCATAGGATTCGAAGACGAACGGAAAAGGCAATCAAATACATTTTGATGAGATTGTCGGCTGGACTGGAAAGACCCTTTTACTCGCGAATTCCATGAGACTCCATGCTTCACGTCTTTCTCTCTCCCACCGTCCTTAACATTCACTTCACTCATGTCCTCGGTGAGATTTTTCTTTTATTTCCATCTTTACCATAACAATCTCCTCCTCTGCGTTCAGGCTCATCCAAACGCCCTTCAAGATCTCAATGTGCCCTACAATTCTCTTATGCTTCGACGAACTACTGTCTTTTCTTTGCCTGTCGAACTCTTGACTCGTATCTTTGTCCTTGGTGCAGGCTATGACTATCCCTACGCTGGCTCTCCATTTCTCCTCAAACCCGACCAAGACTATTACGCCGTCCCCTCCTCCAACTTTCAGCTCACAGTCTCTCATGTCTGCCGTCTTTGGCGCGAGATTGCCTTGCGGACCGCCTCCTTATGGAGCATTCTTCACTTCCGAGAACCTACGCACATAGTGCGCGCTCAGGAGTACATCTCCCGTTGCTTGCCCTCTCCTCATCTTTTCGACATACTCGTCGATACCGTCGCAGAGAAAGACTATATACCAGGAGTCAACCTCTGCAGGGAGGAAATACAGCAGATTTTCAGGCTCATTTGCCCACAAGTCAAGCGTTGGCGGGCCTTCCATCTCAAAGTCTGCGACCACGAATGCAAAGCCGCTGCTCGCCAACACCTCAGCACCTGCGGCCCTGCTCCCAATCTCGAAACCCTCCAATTGTATCATTTTGAGGACTACAGGACGTCGCAAAACCTATACCTTGCGACATATAGGCCTCCCGTCATGGTCTTCAGTAACGACCTTCCTCAACTGAAAAACATCTCATTGATCGGAGTCAACCTTCCTTGGGCACAAAGCCCCTACCTCGCCCACCTCCACACCCTCGAGCTCGCGCTCCACCCCGAGAACATTCGGCCTCCATATGAATATTGGGAGAACATGTTGCGTAACAGTCCAGATCTACAGACATTGTCACTACACTACTCTGGCCCTCGCGCAGCAAACGGCGACACAAAATTAATCTGGCCAGCAGAGAGGGAACGGATTACCATCCAGTCACTGGAAAATCTTAGCCTAACTGACCTAGACCCAGACTATCTCGTCAGACTCATGGGACGTCTCATCCTACCCGGGCTAAAGAGACTTAGCCTGGATCTCCCCGACCAAGACTTTACACCTTTCTTGGAACTCATCACCGATGCAAAAAGTCGTGTTCAGCCATCTAACAATCTCTTAACATCCCTATGCATTCCTCACCCTCCCTTCCCCTCCTTTTCCACGCTCGACAGCCTCGTACTCACGGCACTAGACGCCAGCACAAACAGCCTGCGCAATTTCGTGCGTGGTCTAAAGGAACTGCGCACGCTCGAGATTCATTTTGTCAGCGTTAGCGACGCGTTCGTGGACATTCTATTCGAGGAAATGGACGTCGAGGTGAAAGAAGATTCTGCCAAAATACCTGACGTTGTATCACGAGTAGCTCCACATAAATCATACTCCTCGACTGATCACACCCCTTGCCTAAATCGCCCAGAAACAACGCCACGGTTCGTTGAACGCTTCCCTGTGCTTCCCCGTCTCGAGACCTTGAAGATGTCAGGACTCTCCGGGATCAAAATAGAGCAGTTGATGCATTTCAGATACCAGCACTTCCGACGGCTATCTAGACAAGGAAAACGGGAAGGAGCTCCTGTACCCTGCCTATCAACATGGATAGTAAAGTGGAGTGAGAGATGGAAGGGGAGAGATAGAGCTCTAGATCAACTTGTCGAGCAGGGATGGATAGCCGAAGACGGGACACGATTCTACCTGAAGACATTTGAAGGAGAAAACGAGGATTACGACGATGTGGAAGGAGAAGAAGGCGAGGATGAAGAGGGGGAACAAGCACAGGAGGAAGCGGCAAATGCGGTTGATGAAGATGAGTCTGAGCTTGAAGATGGATCCGATGAAGATTCCGATGGAGAAGACACAGGCTCAACATGACGCTATGGCAACGGTTTACAATACAACCTTGGAATACCCAACATGACACATACCTTTGTGCTGTGAAAAGTCGGCTCTTTTCCTTCACAAGTGCCTATACGTATACGTCAGGGAATATACAAGCGAGTCCTTCGTTCCTCTTACATCAATATTACATGTCTGTTCTTTGGACCTCAGGGAGAACCATTTGTATTTCTACGATCAAATCTAAAGCAGTTTCTCGTCTGTCTAAATCTCACATTGGATAAACGCTCTACTTGAGGAGTTTTCAGATACATTACAATGTTTAGTAGATATAGTACGAAGTGCAACGTAAGATAGCGAATAATAGTAGTAAGAGAGTTTGCGTAGAACGGCATATCAGACATCACAAAACGCCTCTGCCGCTGCGCACTCTGACCCGAGCTTGCTCAACAGCGCGCAGCAGATCAGCACCAGAAGTTGGCTTGAGGTCGAAGGTGTTGAGTATGGCTGGGACAGCATCACGAGTGAGCAAGAGTTCATGTTGCTCTGTTGTATTTGAGTTGGGGATGCTTTCCGACTTCTCATCCTCGGACCCGTCGGGGGACGTGATGGCAGTCTTGTCAGGTGAGTATTCCCTGTACACTGTGTCAAATGCTTTGCTGGCCTCTGGAACCAGTGCGTCGTTGTCTAAAAGGGTTTGCAGATACTGTGAGGCCCTATAAGCTGCGATCTCTGCATAAGCTTCCGAAAGGAATAACACCCAGAACCCATACCCTTGTAATGAGACCATGATCTCCACGCGCAGAAAAAGAAAGGGAGATTAGGAATGACAGCTGCATTCAATGAGTCTGAATGGTAACTGGAACACGCGACAAAAAGGGCTCACGAATAATCATAAATGGAGCAGTAAAAGGAGCAATGATCATCCATAAATAAAAACCCTTTCTGTGCCTAGGTGTTCGATAGGCAACAAGTGCGCGGAGCTCTGCTAAAGTTGCAGGACCAGAGTTAATCGACGGTGGATATAGAAGAGGAATCTAGGAGCAACTTGAGATACGTTTTACGAGGCAACGTCAGATAGGCTAACCTTGATCTTCTCATGCTCAACAGCTTGACTGTTTCGGCCAGCCACGTCTGGCTGCGTAATGGTCGGCCCAAGAGACGGGTCGATACCCTTCAACGCGAGTTCCTCAAAGTCCAATCGGTCTACCAGACGCTCCCCGCCCTGGTACACTTTGAGCTGGAGATGCACGTAAGATGGAAAAATTTATCGACGCGTTTTCACCAAGTAGCCGAAAATAGAGAACGAAGAACGAACCTTCCAGCCTCCCTTGGCCTGACCAAACCCTGCCCACGTATCCGCCGCCTTTGTCGTGATCCATTTCGCCAATCCTCCCTCCGGCATCCATTTTGACCGGAAAGAACGACTTCCTGGCACATGTTCTGACACTGGCTGTTGCGGATAACCAATTTGGAATTGATAATAAGTCAACGCCGCAGGGGCGTCTCTGCGGGGGGCGATTTTTGGGCGTGTAAGTGGTACGGCGATGATGCGCAAGTTGCGCAGGGATTTGGAGGATATTGACATTGTGTGCAGTTTAAGAGGGAAAATATAAAATTTATGAAGAAAATTACAGGAATGTGTGCGTCATGCGACATGCCGGATGTCAACTTTTGATGGCGGTGCTATCAAGCCCATAGGCAGAAAAAACAATGAAAACGGAGTTCATCATGCCTTATGTACTGCTATCAAGTTACTACACAGTTCGTAGACGACCACGGCAAGAAAAAGCTGCAATGAAAAGTGTGCATGCCTTGTCAGTGGAACCCTCAAGCATGGTTCACAAGATTTCTGTGCTGACAAGATCCATACAAAGTCTCCTGAAACCTCACTTATGAGTGTTGTGGAAGGATTTCAGTCCAATTGCTTCAACTTGGAGACGCCAGATGGATATGCATCTTGCATTGACTTTGCCGTCAAGTCACGTGAATGTCCATCGACCCCACAGGTGTGACTTGGCTATCGCCACTACGCACAATGAGCTTTCAAGACATCGAGGCTGGCGTCAGCAATCCTCCAAGTTCACTGCTAACAGCATCGAGCCCCCAGGATGCCTCCTTCACCGCTTTACAGTCTTCACTTTCCCTTCAGGTCTTCAAGATGAACGCAAATGTCCAGGGAATCCTGAAACTCGTAGATCAGCTTGGGACTGCGAAGGACTCTGCAGCCCTGCGCAAATCATTGTGCATACCAAAGCTCAATTACCAGCTGCTCACGACTAATAATGGACTCTGCAGGCATGACCTTACCGAGACCACGCGTGCAATGGCGAAACGTGGCTCGGGAGACCTTAAGAATCTATCGGCGCTGCAGGCTTCACTTGTATGAAAACATACTCTTCTTATTTTGAACTCTTGTCAATACTTTCTGTCCTCTGCAGCCTCATCAAAAGACAGCCCTCCAGAAGACGTCCCACGACCTCCAGCTCTCACTCGTCGCTTTCCAACGCGCACAACAAATCAGCGCCGAGCGTCAACGAACCGTCGTCCAAGGCGTAAAACTCGCAGTCGAGGATGAGCACACACCGGATTCACCGTCAATCCTTTCCCATCCGTTGCTCCATTCTATTGAAGGCTAACTTACTTCAGGTCTCACCAAGAGAATCCGAATACATTGCGTCAAGCACAGATTCTCCAACAACAGCTGTCGCCACACGAGCTCGCGTACCAAGAATCCCTCATACAAGAGCGTGAGGCTGAGATTCGGGACATAGAGAGTGGTATGCATGAGCTTGCCGAAATCTTCCGGGATCTGGGAACGCTGGTCGGAGAACAGGGTCAGATGATCGGTGAGTTCTCCCGCTCTCTTCCTAATACCTCTACTAACTAGCTTGGCTCCAGATGACATTGGCAATAACATATTCTCTGTGGCGAATGATACAAGCGAAGCTGCGCAAGAACTAACAACGGCACACCAATATCAACGGAAAGCAGGCCGTCGTGCTGCTTGTCTCATGCTTGTCCTTGCCGTAGTTGTTGCTGTTGTTTTGTTGGCTGTGAGTAGTTTTTTCTTGGTGTTTATATCAGACCAACCCACATTCTGAAAGGTTCTGTCTTAACTGATACCCTGTTAACTCGAGGAATGTTATACTCACTATGTATTTGGTAATTATGTTATTGGACTTTGTGTGTTCCATTGTCCTTGGTCGTGTCGGGACTAATGCATGGATTTATTGCCGGATTACACTGCACTTAGATTTCAGGATTTGAACAAGGAACCTCGCGAGTTTTTCTATGTATGTATCACACAGTTAACGTAGTTTGTCACGGTCTATTTACTGTCAGGCCAGAAAAAAAAACTCGGTCTGGATAACCTGGCTGACGAGAAGCCACTGCCTAGCTTGATATTTCGGAGGTGATGTCTATGACACGATGTATTAGATGTCCATCACCCGTCACATAGTCCGGCTGAAAGAAAAGAACCCCAGTGACTTCCTCTTCTGTCTTGAACGACTCGCTCTTCGGCCCCTCGCTATGATTTCTTACACGATGGATGCGAGGAGTGCTTCTCCGAGTTGGGCCTTTGTTCAAGTTCGAGCCTCAGAGAAGAGTGTGCATGTCGTGAAAAGCCAGCTCAGCAGTGAGGCGAGTAACACTAGTCGGCCCGGGTTTCGCTTCAACACCACAGGACCATTCTTTCGGGCATTACGCCAGTCAACTTTTAGAATGACCACTGTAGGCCCAGAACTTGAATGTACGCTGTAATTCGGGTGAGCTCAATGCACATGCAGCCATCTTTCCAACAGCGAGAAGGACAACCCTCAATATGGCTATATTTCCGCAACGACAAGGCCGTTCGAGACATGATTGCTCCGCTGGCACGGCGCGCCAGGCGGATAAATCTTTTTATAAGATAGGCTCCTGCTGAATCAAGCAAGATTCAAGTATTGCCATCCTAATTATAGATTACATTGCTTCCGAGTCCTGCCTGGCACACCTTTTGCTTACTTAGTAAGTGTTTTCTATTGAAAGATATGAACATGATGCCGGAGACTTTGTTCTCCTAACCCCTATATGTTGTATCATAACCAAATTAGACCAGATGACTCGCCAACTTCATGATTGATGATGTTGAGGTTCTCAGTGGTGGGTGGGAAGAGGCAATTTCATGATGGAGAAAAGGTGACGATGTCTGATTCCGCTACGATAGGCTCGAAGTACCACACTTACTTTTAAATCCGTAGCCTGCCTGTGTGCCGCGCTGCCGCATTTACTCTGTATATGATAGGTCTCAATCGCCCATACATGTACTAGCACGGGGTCGAAACCAAAAATCCTGACATCCACTAGATGCTATCATGATTCAATAACATGCCGCATGCTTCTTATAAAAGGCATCTTGGAGAGGTAACGGCCCAACTCACGCTGCTTACTCGATGTTGGCTTTACTTTATCTTGAGATCGCTGTTCTCCTAGTACCGAACAAGGTGCTTGGTCTCT
>JAGDQM010000133.1:0-11274 GCA_017580835.1 Termitomyces bulborhizus
ACGTTTCCATGGGCAATTACAGCAGACGGGATGAAGATAGTCGATCCCGCTGGAAACTCAACAATTAGGCCTAAATCTCACAGGATGATATGGCCTCCTTGCTTTGAGTCAAATTGTCCCAGCATTGTGATGGAGCACTAACCAAAGGGGAGGTTGGCTGCGTCAGTGTGAAGATAACATGCTGTGATAGGTCCAAAGTTATACGTTGCAGAGGGAAAGATGCTACCAGAAAAAATACACCTGAGTTCTGGATCTCCTCTGAACACAGCGCCCAAGTGGTCAACATAATAATCGTAAAGGCAAGGAGCCCACATCACAAAGACAGCTGCACAACAAATTAAAGCAGCTTGACAAACCAGGAAATGCGCAACATACATGATGCAAAGTGGGCAAGCCATTTGAATGGGCTGCTTGCATTAAGCCTCTCTAGTACAGCAGATACTCTTTATGTTTGACGCCAAATTGTCGGCTTTACACAACTGCTGCCATGCGAGATGCCAAAGGGTACAGAGAAATAATTGCCTCTTCTGTGATCTTTGGAAATTTTGGACAAGCCTAGTTTTTTGTGACTCTCTTCCAGGAGCTGCGCTGCCTCACTATGTGCTTGAGGCCAATTGTGAGCATCAGAATGCCTAGCAAGGTGGGCAATAATTTGCCCTCTACTATCAATGATAGGCTTTGGCATACTGGGAACTAACGCGTTAGTTTTTAACAGCATATCAGATATAAATGTGCACTGCCTGTCTCATTCACAGATTCAGAAGCCTGTTTCCTTGACAATTTCATCGAGCATGTAGACCCTTTGCAGAAACAAACAACAAGCTCTAACAAAGCCAGAAGATGTGGATGGGGCTTCTGTGAAGTTGAATCTGGCAGCAATGCTGCGGGAGGTATTCAAGTACTTCGCTCTGACCACATGGCAGCGTTGGTAGAAGCTGTGGCTAGCGTCTACTTGGGCTTGCTGGCGCTTCTTTTAGCAATTTTTTTTGCTTTAACTTTTCCACCGGTTCTTGGTTTTTAGGGCCTTTGCATTACACATTTGTACGTCTGCAGGACGTACGGATGGAGGTGCAGGCTGGACTGAGAATGGCAGAGGTGAAGGTGAAGGTTTGTGGCTACTGAGCTCTGATGAAGTAGGAGAAGTAAGTGGAGAGTCGCCAGAGAAAAGCGACGGGTTCAAAAACGTGTCGACGGATTGCTCAACGCTGGCTGAGACCATTTTGGAGGTCAAAGTCATGTGAAGCCACTATCGGCTCACCCATCCAGAGGGAATAGATCCTTGACAATCTTGTCTGATAAAACTCATTAAGCAGGAATGAGACACAAATGAACAGCGAGTACTTGGTGGAAGTAATCAAAGTCTTTCAAACCTGGTGTTTGAGAACGATGAAGTTAGTAACCGCGATCTGCAGGAGATAGCCCTAACTGCATCGCGGCGTGCATGGAGTGGACGCGGGGCACAAATAAAAATCAGCTTACCTTCCATCAAATCAAGTCATTGGAAAGTAAGAGTTTATGTCCGGCATCATTCATATGCTCATGTAAGCTGACACTGAATGACAAGTATTTATTTGGTCAAAGTCAAATACATTAATAAGAATCTAAGAATTTGGAGCTAGTTCCTCATGCGACTATATCCTAATATTATCTATTTCTCCTATGCACAATGCCTTGAGCTGGGTTGTCCAAGAAAATGTAGCTAGCTAAAGTATAGTATCAAAGGTTTACATCAGTCCATGGTGGTATCAGGCCTATAAAAAATGATGTTGCACCTAGGCCTGACAAGGATTTGGGGAGCTAGATTGGGCCAACCTCTGGGATTATTACAGCCAGGCTCGCGGGTATAGCCTGACACGTTCCTGAGCGAAGTAGGCCATATTTTATCCTGTTGAGTGTCTGGGATCCAAGTCCATTCCTGGATGTGTTTCTATATGGCCCGTTGAGCCTCAATTATCATCTTCTTATCGTTCGCAGAGTTGTTGACAAATGCTATCCATTTTGTGAAGTATGGGCAGGAAGGGTAATTCTGTATTTTGTTACTCGTTGAATGGCCTGGCTCCAGGAAGAGCCAGTGGAAATTCTGTTTCCAGCTCTTGACTGGCATGACCTTCCAAGCAACGTCGGTAAAGATATCGGACAAAACAGTCATCTTGAATAAGTCCTCTGTAACTGCTAAGCGTTCATGCTTCTGGAGTTTGAGGTAGGATGGTTTTGTATTCTCACATGGGTTAGGAGACTTGCAAACCACATCAATGACAAACATCTGAAAAACCTTGGAAAGGAATTCATTGACTCCCTGTGGCAGAGGGAGTGTCTCAGCGTCATCGACGTCAGAGCTGTTGTCAATCGTGGCAGGAGGAAGCATCTGGCCTGGTGCACCGACCTCAAAAATTTCAGGCAACAGATGATCCCTTCAGCCTGGGCACCAGGAATGATCCAGAAGCTGCTCAGAGTGTTGAGATGGCTGGAATAATCTCTGCTGTACTTTGTCGAGTTCATCGACGTAATCCTCCTAGCGTTCCTGCTGTTGATATGCAAGACTTGCTCGACGAGCCGCCACAGTTGTCCACTGGACGCAGTTGCCTTCAGGATTGCTGATCTTGACAGCGACATTGATGTACCAGTCGCCAATGCTGAAGATGTTGTCAATCTGAATGTTACAATCTGTCAAAAACTTCCTCAGGTAGTGGTCAGCTGAGGCATGTGTCATTCGATGGCATGTTATTGCTTTTGTCCCCCAGACAGTGTGAAGAATGTACTCAGCCATTTGCAGTCCCCAGGGGTGAGATTGTTACTTCAACACACAGCGGAGTGGATACGGTCTGTAAGGTAGGGGACGGCATCATTGGGAATGACTTTCGTGGCCCATGAATAGGTGCCACGGGCTGTTCTGGCTCTAATGGCCTCCATTTCAAAGGTTGCAGGCCATTCCGAAGCCATGTGCTCTGTAAGCAGGCTGACGATGGCAGGACAGAATGTGTGGGCATATCACCTTTTTGACCAAAGAAAGTTCACCTCCTAATTATCTTTATGGACTCAGTTTGGACTCAAACAAATTTGCTCACCTCACAAGAAACTAACAGCAAGGAACTCTTAACCACCTCCAAACCCAGCTTTGCCTGCCCACCTGCGCCTGCAAGACCCACAGAGAATACAGGCCTACAGTAAGGGATTCCAGTACTAGAATGCACTTATACAATCAAGTTATTAGTGGACGCGGAGAATATAGACTCAAATAAGTTTTATACACACACACACTCTAACAAAAACCCAAGAAAAACAGTGAAAATTCAGGAACAAAAAATAGAGGATGGAGAAAAATACAAAATGCTACAAAATGTGAGGCGCTGGGTCAGGTTAGGCACCCCTTTTCTCCCTGGTATCCCTTCCCTTACCCTTTGCCCTCCTCTGGGCCTCCCTCTCCGCCTCCCTGAGGTTGATTGCATTGACACCATTGTCATGCTCCACTGTTACATCCACCTCCTCCGGAGAGGGGCCAGATATTGCCCAACCATCCCTGAGCTCCTCTGTCATCTCATTCAACATCTCTTGGAGAATGTTGTCAAGGGACGGCGGGGGCTCTGTCAAACTCAAGGCTGCCTGCTCTATCGAGTTCTCCCAGCTGAACACCATCCTACGGTGCATCCTCTCCAACCGCTCCAGCTCCTTCATACCCTGCTTGATCTCTGGAGGAAGACGGTACTTGGGGCAGATCCAACTGAGGCCGTCCCTCATGAAGGCACAAGCCGTGGTCACCCTGTCCAGCAATCCCCAGTGAGCCCGAAGCCATTCTGGAAGCAGACGTCAGTGAAACTCTGGATCTTCGCTCACGACTAACCCAAAAATGCAAGGCAGTGGTGGGCCTGCCACTTTGCTGGCCACCTCCCAGCCCAGCTTGGCCCACCCGCTTGCCCCCACAAATCCTGAGTTGTGTTCCCACGAGAACTCCCTTCACCCTGATCTGGCTGCCTACCGTCCTCACCAGCACTAGCCCCCAAACTTTCCTCCTCTTGCCCCAAAGCCGCCATACCAACCTGCTCCTCTAGGGCCCGATACACTCGCCGAAGGACCTCCAACTCGTTGTTTTGCAGCCGCAGCTCCTCAGCCAGCTGCTCATTCTGGGAGTGGAGGCAGCGATTGTGGTCTGCCTTGATATCTTCTTACCCCTGCAACCTGGCCAGCTTTTGCTGCAGTCCGAGAATCTGTTGCTGAAGCGACTCCACTGCACTGGGCAAGCCTAGGGGACGTTCAGAAAGGTGACGACATTTTGGACTTGAACCCACCGCCGTCGACAGACGATGGTCTGCAACCCTGTTGAAGAGCTCCAAAGTCAGGGACTCCGGCTCCGACGACTTGAGAAGGAACAGCGGGTACTGCGTAGGGCCAACAGAATTGTCCAAAGCCCCTGGAAAACCTCCCGATCCCTCTGATGATGAAGGAAGAAATAATGGGACCTTTGAACCCAGTTGCTCCGCCGCCGACAATGTCCGCCAAAGAGACCCCTCATCCCCCTCATCCCCCTCATCCCCCTCATACCCCTCATCCCCCTCAGGACCCCCCTCAGGACCCCCCTCCGCCGCAATCCCGCCCCACGAGCCATGAGAGGAGGTCTCCAGCGAACTGATGACCACCCTTCTCTGGGCGACCCTTGGGTACAGTAGAACCCGCCTCTCAATCACCACCTCCACTTGGGGCCGCTGAATACCCTGAACCCTTTGAACTGGCGCCACCTCCCCTGCTCGCCACCCCGCCTGCCACCAATCCTGGAAAGAGCACCAAATGTGCTTCTCCTGGCAGCTGGTACAGATGTGGCAGGCCTGTCAAGACCGCCCGGGCTGGGGATGCTGCTTCATAGAGACAGGCCAAGTATGGTCCCACATACTTATGTGCCAAACCCTTTGAGTAAGTTAAGTTCTTTGTTGACACATAGACCAGGTCTCCCTCAGTGAAGGGAACCAATTGGCATTTTTCATTGGCTAGGCAGATTTGCTTAACTCATGTTGCAAGAACACTGTTGTGTACTGTCATGATGGCATTTCTCAAACATTGTGCATATATTCTGACACTATGACTCTTGTCTAGGGCCACAGTGTTCTAAACCATTGACCACGGCATTTGCCCAGGGTTGAGGAAAAATGGTAGCTTCCGCTCTGTCAGTGGGTAGCCTTTCTTCTTTGAGGCTGGATGGCTGTCTCTCATCCATTAGATTTGCTCCAGAGGTGTTGGGGGCATCCCCTTGGTCCTCCTTGGGAATACCTTCATCCAAGCTGGAATGATTGGACTGGCCAGAAGATTTTCTAGCCCAAAATTTATTTTCATTTGAGTGGTCTTGGTATGCATGGTTCACCTGCTGATTGTCAAGGTCATGCTCATTGTCTGTCATGGATTGGTGGGCCATGCTTACTATTTTTTTTTGTTCTACTATTAATTCAGAGTCACTGACAGTCTAGTCTTTCTTTCACCAAGGGCTGGCATTCTTTTTGGTCAGATACTGTGGTGGATTCCAAGTAGGTAGCACTATTACTAAATACATAGCTTCTTATATCCAATGTTAGTTTAGCATCTATGTCATGAGGCTCATCAGTCCCAGACTTTTCACTGTGAGGTTCTCCCTTGACAGTTATTCCTCCACCTCCTGTGAGGTGGGCATCCCTGCCTAAGATAGGTCTAGGGGCAACTGCCTGTACTGTGGGGGTACTGCCAGTATGCAGGCTCTCAGCAGAGGAATATTTGTATCCTGTCAAGCTACTCAGTTCCATAAGTACCAATGATACTTCTTGGATGGAGTCCTGCTCATTGTTTTCCTTGGATATGGGCTGAGCTGCAGACCAAGCCCACTTTTTCAAACGGAGGCAAATCCTATATGCCATATGTTAGTGATAGACAATTTGTATGATTACTCACATTGTCAGTGTGCCAGGTGATCAAGCCAGCAATGTCCAGTGACAAGAGTAAAGGGGATTAGGAAGTGTCTCTGTTCAAAATATGTGATGGTAGCATGAGGACACGATAACATTGCAAGAGGTTTTTTTACAGAAGCTTAGAATCTTCAATAGAACAGTTGTAAGTCCTAGTTATTAGAAGAGCTGTTTACTACAATACATTGAGAGGAGTTATATACCATAGAAAATGGATTAGGTAATAAGTAAGGGGTCATCTGTAATGGTACCTGCCTAAAATGGAACATGCTGGAATTGCACACAACAAACCAGTTGGACTACCTGTCCCATTAGACAATACCATGTTACAGCCTTGTGACCTGTTACTCAGAGTGGACTAGGCTCTGGCAACTGCTGGTCTCTCAAACTCCATAGCAGGGAAACCTGAGCTGCTACAGTCAATAAGTATTGTCATCCACTCCAATTTACCACAGAAGCTGCAGCTGGCTTAAATTGAGGAACGCGCCATGCTGACTGTTCTGGCTTCTGTCCATGCATGATGTCCAAATGGTGAAAATGGTTGCTGCTCATTTTTGGATTGTTACTGGCTTCCCTTTACGGTTCAAAACTCAGTAGAATAGCTGCCACTCTTTTTTATGATTGTTACTGCCGTTTGGAAATGTAGTTACTCTGACAATTCTACTGCTGGCAACCCTGTCCACACCCACATCTACCCATGGCATATACCTGTGTGTAATGCATACGTTGTTTGACAAAGCAGTAATGCCACAGAATTCCAACCTCAGACAGGGTCTAGTGCAGCACCACTCATTGACATGTTGAGGGCTAGTTCCACTCTCAAATTCTCAATTCAAATGGATCGACCATGACATTGGTTGATCTGTACACCCCTCACCCAGATATTGATTATACCTAGGAACTTCTTGTATACAGATTTGTAATACAACCTGCAAATACACATGAGGCCACTCTAGCCCTGTTGATTTAGTATTGTGGATGGAAGAACTTTAGTCAAAGAATCAAGATGTAAAATTGCTCCACCATTTTAGCACTTCTGACTCTCAAGTGCCAAAGATACATTGATACACCAGCAGCTCAACAGAGCAAAGCCCAAAGCATAGGGTACAAATAATGATAATTATAAAAGTTCCTGTGAAGAAAAATGACTGAAAACTGTCAGTCAGGCATCAAAAACTGTAGATGTGGCAGGACAAGGTACCAAGAGCACCAATGAGCCTAGAGGCAGTCAACAAGGCTTGCCCATAAATCAGCAAAACTCGGTCAAAGCTGGGAACCCAATCATAATCAGCCCCAGCTGACAACTGAGTTCTGTGAGCCATGGCTAGGCCAGTTAGTGGCAACAGGACAATGGAAATTTTAGTAGGATCACTAAGTTCCATTTCCTGCAGCCAGACATGTTGACAGAGGAAAGTAAAACAAGAAATAAGTAGAAAAATGACAGATCTAAGACTGCCAATCAGTATGCCACATAAATCTAGTCCTTGATGAACACCCAAGATCCCGAGGAAGGATTGGATGCTGGTGACTGTTGATGAGCCCCAATTCACTCTGTTCATGGAAGTGACACTTTTGATAACACATTGCCCACCATCAAGCCTAGAGTCATAATGTTTGCCAGAAACTAGCAATCACAATGGTGATTTTCCCATGGTCTAGCAACCCTTGGAAGCCATGACTTTACAGTTTTACCACAAGTGCATTATTTCTGCCACCATCTCTTGTATTTTCTCTTGCATCTATCATGCATGGCTATTTACACAATATCTTTTCACTTCTTTTTCTGACTTTCTTGATCTTCTTCCCATGTCAATCACACAGTTGACACTTTACCATGCTTTTGACATTGATTTTCTTGATGCCTTCCCATGTCAATCATGCATGTCTACTTTTCCTTTATTTCCAACATGTTTCATATTCTTCCTTGTTTCTGACATTTATCTTGTCATTACAAACAATATTTTGTTTATCAAATGATGGCTTACTTACTAGTATAAAAACTATACCAGTACTAGGCTACAATATATAGAATGGCTTCCCCACAGCTCACACCTCCACTATGCTTCAGAGTTCAATCTTGACTGAATGATAAGTTTGTTGCTCCACCTTACTATCATTGCTACTGCCTAGCAACTCTCATTAATGTTGATAAGCCTCAATTCACCCTGTTCACAAAAGCAATACTTTTGACAACACATTCATCATAGTGCATACCATGTCCACCATCAAATCTAAGGTCATCTTACTCAGAAGGAGCTAGCAATCATATCAGCAATTTTCCCATGCTCTAGTGACCCTGCAAACTTGATGGTGCCCTTTTTTGCAAATATGTTGGTCATCATTCAAAACTTCAGTGCCCATAAAGAAGTATGGGAACAATATTGCTTTCTCACATCATTCATCAGTTCCCTTGATTAATTATTCCACTTTCATCCATATACTGCATTTTTGCTTCACTCATGCCACAAATGTATATACACAGATTTCAAAATGTTCTCTACTTCCATTCTGTTTCTAACACTTTATTCTTTGTTTCCAAATATTTTCTGTCATAACATATTCATTACAAGTTTGTCATTATGGCAATCTTACCAGTATATATATTCTCCATGTACTAGGGTACAAAGAGAGAGGATCACACAATCAAAGCAGCTTTACATCCTTTCACTACACTTCAGAATTCAAATTTGACTAAAAAATAAGCTGTATTTTGCTACTTTCTGGTTGTTGCTATTACCTAGCAACTTTTATTAATGTCTCTATGTCTTCTAGCAACTATTTGGGTCATCTGTCCAACAAATGCCCTCTCATAATGCTGCTACAGCACCCAAATGGGACAAAACCCACCCTTGAGAATTACCAACCTATTTCAAGGAGCTAGATTTTGTGTATAGTGACTGCAGTATCATCAACAACACCCAGAAAAAGGAATATGCAGGTTGCTATGTTTCCTATGACACAGCCAAGACTATAATATCAGTGACTTGGAACAGCTAGCAATGCAAACTTTCAGCATGGGGCTAGCAATGTTGGGCAGTTTTTCCGAATATTACAGAGAATTTCAACACATATCTGGGTGGTTGTTGGCAAATAGTAAAGAATGAGGAATGACATGTATTCCAGCAAGGAATACTGACTTTGCTATGGTTCAAGCTTGTTTGTCAATTGGAAATCACTATGCTCAACCATCATTATCATCCTGAGGATCCTTACAAGGTGGACACTGTTTTGATGTTGCTAAATGGGTGTTGAAAGGTGCTGATACTACTGGTGGTGTAGTTAATGTCACTATTGTTCCTAGATCTTTAATGGCTCCCATTGCTACATCCTTTGCTATACAGCTAACAGTCCAGAAAGTCCAGACCAATATGGTATTATCAGCTATTGTACAAGTGCTCACTTGTATGGAAAAATGAATGGTCACTATGTTTGACACTGCTCAGACCCCATCCTTTGTTTAGCAGGTTCTTAGCATTAGCTATCATTTTTGTGGGAAACTAGGACATACTATGTGGAACAGTTGTTGTCAATCTTTGGACAGTTTTGTACAGCAGGGCAAGATCTGTATAAACAATCTAGGATGTGTAGTTATTCCATCTGGTGGTTTAATCCCTGAGTGTGCAGGAAAGGTGCTCTACAGTGATTAGGTCAATCATTGGTATAGTCTCCAAGATCAGCAGGCTTTTGCACACAACATTAGCAACATTGGCATTATGGCAGACAACCTCAGACAGGAATGGATAAAAGCTATTGAGCATGAACTACAGGAACTATGTTCTAGCCCAAAAGAAACTTTGCATGCCTTACCTCAGCAGTCTCCATCACTATTCTAGAAGTTTCATTTGCTACCACTGTTATCCTAGATGAGCTGGTTTCCATAGCATTGGCATTATCATTGGACTCCAGCACTCTAAACAAGGATGGTGACATTCCAGAAGCTAGTAAAATCATTATCAAAACTGATACAGAGAATTATTAGTCACTAATGCTCTCTACAAATGCTGAAGAAGTTGACAACCTTACCAACCAAGGGATCTTCACTGCAATTGACCCTGTTATGACTTATTTGGAATTGCTAGAGGCTAGCAATGAACCGGTAATGTTAACAGTCACTACAGGAATGGATCTTGTTCATCCTTGGCCAATGAATGTTGACAGCTTACCCATATTAGTTGTTTTAGAACAGGTTGCTACAGACCTCACACTTATCTACAACACTACAATTACAGTCAACTTGCAAGATGGTGATCCCCCTGACAATCAGTCACTAGGATTAGCAAAGAATTTTCTATGTCATTTTGGTCCCCTGAAATTCCTTTTCCACATGCATGTTTTTCACTCTTCTCATTACAAAATTATACTTGGACATCCCTTCAAAACCATTATCAATAGTGCTGTTAAGAATTTTGGCAACTGTCCTCCAGTACCTCTAGTCATTCCCTTATGTGCAGTGGACTAGTTCTGTCTTTCATTATTAAGTAATATCTTGCATGTTTTATTCTTCTGGCTATCAAAAAGAAACCACTGAAAATTTTATCTTTCACTCATATAGACAGACACTTCCAAGATGATACATTACATTTTGGACCCCTTAAGGGAGTCAGTCTTTTGCTAAGTACATTAGTTTTTTTTAAGCCCTTTAAGAGGGCTAGTCTTGATGTTTCTGTCACTGTCTAAACACTATCACTCACATTGGGACCAATGATTTTGGGATGAAGTAGGTTTTTGTTGTCACTAGCAACATCAATCCATATATTCCAGTTGCTTTTCCAAATGCTGCTACTCTGCTGCCATTCTACCAAGTCTCTTGCATTGCTCTAGTAATTGCATAAAGCTTCCACTGTTTGACAAGCTTGTACATATTGTGTGTGAGCAGCAAGTAAAGAAGTGGTGGCTGTTACCAGCTCTCATTCAAAGGACACCTAAATACAAGTGGTGCAATGATTCCATTCCTCCAAGGCAGGACAAGGATCCAACAGATGGGGGTAAGGGAGGTCATCACTAAGTCAGACAATATCATCCTCAGACAGGCAGCAATTTGGCAAAGGCAGCTAGTAATCCTAGCAGACATTCAGAAAGAGGGAAGTAGTGATCAAGAAAAAAAAACTTACTAGAGATTGTGCAGAGAGTCCAATATAGTAGTTTCTAGCATGAGGAATGGTTGAATCCTGCTTGTACCTGGAATGTGTAGCCAAAGTCCTTCTAAGATGCTGTACCAGACTACCTTCATGACTTTGAAGACATATTCTCCAAGACCTCCTTTGACTCCCTCCCAGAGTGCAAGCAGTGGGATCATGCCATTGAGTTAGTTCCTGATGCAGAGCCCTCAAACTGCAAGGTCTACCCACTTGCACCA